>APFE030396013.1:0-14769 GCA_000404065.3 Pinus taeda | reverse complement strand
TGAATAATTCATTATACAGGATACCGGAGGTAGCCCCACCTACCGCCACATCTTTGATCACTACTAAGAAAGGCAGCAAGCTCATCTCCCAGACCAGGAAATTCATCTGTCTAGTTCACTCCCAAAGTAAGGGGAAGATTGTCACCACATCCATGACCCCCGCGAAGGGTTCCTCCATGCAGTAGCAGCAGCAAAGGGATACGGTCATGACAAGGCACAGGAACAAATTCTCCTCACCCACAAGGGTACCACACAAGTTTCAGGTGAGCGACAAAGTTTGGCTACATCTGCAGAGAGAATGCCTTATCAGAACCCATCAGAAACTCAGGTGACTCTGACATGGTCCTTACACTAGTACTAAGGCTACGGGCAACAATGCTTTGAACCACAGCATTCCTCCATTCCTTGGCTTGCACCGAGTGTTCAATGTGGACCGTCGTCGACCATGCTTCCCACCATTTCTAGACACATTAGAGATTGCAGAACAGCTCACCAGAGACCTAACTCAGCAGAAGCTTCCTCATCTCAGGAAGGAACTCAATGCAATGGGGACACCCTGCTTCCTCAGGGGGGAGGAATAATCCAGGTGGATGTTGGTGGCCACCCACCTATCCCATTTGGACCCCCGCAACTGTCTCTTTCAGTTTTTCAGTTTCCATAATTGTAGCACAATTTACTATTTTTAGCAGTTTTTCGGGTCCTGAACTTCCGGAGCCGTTTTGAGGCCCTAAACGACGTTTTTTGGGACAGATCTTTCTAACGAGCTATCGTACGCGTCAAACAGAGATCGTATGCCAATAATAAATAGGCCTTCGAGCCTCATTGTAACACACTTCAGAGGCATGTAGCCGCCACATCTCTTCTCAGAGATAAGCTACCATCGCCCTAGCTAGTTTATTTCCAACTCTGTTTGTAAGCATGTTTTCAGTATTTTCCATTAATGAAATGAATTATTATTTCCGCCGCATCTTTGTGTATATGGTTATCTCTGTAATTTGTTGTGTTCCTGTTTAAGTCCGGATCACACCCACATCCAATAAAATACATAGTTTCAACTCACATTGCCACTCATAGTTGTAATTGGGGATTGAGAATGAAACTTCACATTTTATTATGGGTGAGGTTGGGGGCTAAACCTATGCATTGTCATGGATGATGGTGGGCGGAAAAATTATGTATTTGATTGTGGGTGGACTCTAAGTGGTGAAATTGTGTATTTCTTTATGGGTATGGGTGCGAAGTGAAATTGTGCACTTTTATTTACTATGGGTGGGGGGTAAAGTTGTACTTTTTAGTGGTGAAACAAATGCACAGTTTTATCCCCAACCCCCACCAATGTGAAATGCATAATTTCTCCCTTCACCCCATACACAATAAAATATACAATTTCACCCTCCACACCACCCATAGTTTCAAATGTATAATTTCCCGCACTATCTCCACCTATAGTTTCACCTTGGGTGGGGGCTAAAACTATGCATTTTAAAACACAATGTTTCATCCCCACCCCATGTTCATCTTATGTAATTATGTATTAGGGTGGATGAGGTAATGGAACTATGCATTTTAATACGAATGGTTTCAAATGCACAATATCACCACACATCCTCATTCTCACCAGATTTGATTATATATCATTAAGGTGGGGAATAAAACATGTATTTCAAAATGTATAATTTCATGTATTATTGCCAACCCATTTAATAGGGTAAAGGTGAAAATATGCATTTTAAAATATAGAGTGTTAGTTCCAATCTTTAACTTTCCACCCAAAACTCATCATTTTTAATTATATATTTATAAAAATCATTCTTAAATATTATCTAATTTCTAATTAAATACATAAAATATCACCCTTAATTATAATAATGTATATATATTTTTAACAAATTAATTAAATTTATATTATATAAACTCTCTATTTATATTTATATTTATATATATATTAATATTTATATTATTAGAACAAATTTTATGATGATTTAAATGATAAATTTAAAAAATTAAATTTTCCATTTATATTTTGGTGTTGTATATGAATTATGATATAGAGAAATGTATGATTAAGGTTTTTAAGTTGCCATGAGTAACAATGTACTTTTATTGTTATTTAAATAATAATGAAAAAATACATATTATAAAAAATATAAAATGTTTTTTAAGTTTTTAGAATTTTATATTTATAAAAATTTTATATATATGTTTCAGATTGTTTCATATTTATAAAACTATTAATAGTCTTTAAAGTTGCAAAGGTGTATGGAAGGAATAGAAAATTTGGAAAGATCATATTGGAAAACAAAATCACAAAAGAAATAGTGAATTTTAATTCAAATAAACAAATATTTGGCGATATTTCACACCCTGTAATGAATTACTATATATTAATTAAAATAAAACATATATTTCACCAAATAATAAATTAGTGAATATTATCTAGCAATTGTCCCAAAAGGTACAAAGAGAGGCCGATAGGATTATTAAATTGGAATTGTTGAATTTTTCTAGAAGAGTTAATTGGTTTGTGGAAAACCTTGTTTTCTTGGATTGGATCATTGTGCAATTACTTTTCTTTAGATGCTTTGTTTATATCTATATTACAAAGGAACACATTGAATGTCTTATTTCATTTCTGCTATCCTTACTAATATCCTTTCCGTGCTTTTTCTTGATCAATTTGATGAAATATTCCATTATCCTTTGTCAAAGTCCTCACCTGCATATTAGTGTCCATTATCCTTTGTCAAAGTCCTCACCTGCATATTAGTGTACATCCCGGTAAGTTCAAAGTTCGAAAGCCAACCAAAAAAGTCAATGATAACCACCGTGCACGTATTCAAATTCGTAATGTAAAACTGCCAGACAGAATTCAGACAGATTACCTCCAAGATGGGTATCATCGTTTGTAGCCAAAACCTCAAAAACTCCGTTGTCAATAGTCAGAACGCTGACATCAAACTTGCCACCGCCAAGATCAAAAACAACAATATTTTTCTCTCCACCCTTCTTGTCCAAGCCATAAGCTATTGCTGCAGCTGTGGGTTCGTTGATAATACGAGCTACATTCAAGCCAACAATAGCACCAGCATCCTTCGTTGCTTGGCGCTGTGCATCAGTAAAATAAGCTGCGCAAGCCCACAAGTTAACAGTCACAATGTAGTCAACAATTGGTTACCCACAACCTCATTAAAAAAAAAAAATTGAAAAAAAAGTATACCAGGGACAATCACCACAGCATCCTTTATAGTCTTGGGAAGGAATGCTTCTGCAGTCTCCTTCATCTTAGTCAAAATCATAGCACTGATTTCCTGGGGGCTAAATACCTTTGTCTCTCCATCTCATACCTGAACTTGAATATAAAGTTTCCCATCTTCGTTCACAATCTTGTATGGTACCAGTGTCATATCCTTCTGAACTTCTTTGTCTTCAAACCTATATAAAACAAATGTTTTCATTTAATTGTGCTCATCAAGTAAAAGTTTTAAATAATTTTCTTGAAGTTTGGACAGGGCAGAAATCAAATCCTGATCTGAACCTAACCAGGATGTTGCTCGACCCCTGATTTAACATGCCAATTTCATGACTGGCACCTATCTGATTCAGCCATTTAACTTAATGATCTCAGCAAATTACAGAATAATATCTCCGACTGCCAGCACAAAATCTACATACTCCTAGATATTCTATGGTCATCAAGAAAATACATGCTACAACAACCTGATAAAAGCTACTTCAAGAAAGCAATGACCACAATAAAAGGTCAAACATTGAAGGCAAACAATTCATGAAAAGATTACGAAAGCTTAACATAATAGAAATTCACAACTAAACTGCCTTCAAAAAGCTTATGTTCCCTACTAGAAAAACCTAAGAATTGTGTTCAAATACAAGAATACTGGATAATCCCTGCTGGGAAAATCTGAACCATATCACAAGAAGCTATATGAAAAAAATGCTTGGAGAATTCAACGATTTACCTTTTACAGAAGATTCAGGTGATGGTAAGTGCCCATCAGAATCTGGAATGCTTGTCCAAGCTTGTAAATTCTGAATGATAGAATCACGAATTGGTTTGACCTAATTCAAGAATTTCACATGCCCAGTTTAAAACAAGAAAACCAGAGCAACAAAGGGAAGTAACAATAAAAACCTAAACCACATTTCCAGCTTTTGAAGTAGAAATTACAGATATTTACCATGATAAGAAGTTCCAGAAGCCGCTGAGCATGAAAAACTCAACACAAATACTCAGAAAACAATATCTATTCAACCATGATAAAATAATAATAATGATGATCATAATCTAATGACATCCCTACAAGGAGCAGGAAGAGCCATGGTGCAAATAGGATTATATTGCGGAGCCAAGCCCTGTATCCAGGTCATGCCTCCTAAAATAGGAGGTCCTTCAAGGATGTTGAGAAATCTTCCACTGACCCTCGACCACAGGCAGGAAGATTCACAGCAGGCCTTGACATCTCTGTTGTACTGAGCATAGCCTCATTTGGTTTTAGCATTCTTCATTTTCATGTAATCTTTACATTTTCTTTTAGCGAGCTACTTTGACTTTTATTTTTCTTTGTTAATATCACCTTAGTTGCTGCTATTGCACTCCCACTATTTGTTGGCACTGGATGTGCTTTCCAGTCCCATTGACTTACTTATTTGATCATTCATTGGACATTAATACTATTATATTATCTTATCTATCTTATGCAGAGAATATGGATTCAATCTTGATTATGAAAATCTCATCTAACCAGGCCTGGACTAACATCAAATCCTAGAACGAAGATGCTTTGATCTCCTGTTTCAAAGGACTCTCGCCAATTGTCGATGCCCTTATGGATCAGATCTCTTCCACCTCATCCAAAGATATCTTGGTAAGATTGTGTGGCAAGGTTTTCTTTTTGTGTTCCATTTTGAAAACATAGAAGACGAGAAAACAACTTGAAAAATAGGCCCAATTCTAGAGTAGAGAAGACATCTTCCTGTGTTCCTGGGTCCTGGAATTCAACCCCACTAGTGTGACTGTCTCCTCATCCCTACTTTGCGCAAGATTTCCAAATCTATCACTTCACATCTTGGAATCACGGAGAAAATAGGCAACTATGTAGCTCCAATTGATCTAACTGTTCTATAGGACCTCATCTCTTAAAATTAAAACTGAATTTAAATTGAGAATTGATCTGAGAATTTTGGTTTGTGTGAGATAGCAGATGATGCAATACTGCAACTTTTCAGATTGATTACTGATTTTAATCGAAGATGGGAAAAAAAAATCGAAAATAGGTCCTTCAGAGGCCTCTTCCTAAATCCAGGCACCCAGCATCCCAAAATTCCAGTCTCGCCATCCCCCTAGTTTTGGCAAGACTGTCATAACTAACACTTCAACTCTGTGAAGAGGAGGTCATGGAGAAAATAAGCAACTCTATAGCTCTAATTGTTTTTGTTTATCTTTAATTTTTTTAAGTTAGAGATCTACCTGGTCTTTAGGGACCTCTTCTCTCAGAATCATAATTGAATTTAGTCTGAGAATTCATCAAAAATATTGGTTTTCTAATTAAGGTTTTGATTTTGTTGTAAAAAAGTTCAGTTTAATCACTATATTAGATAATGGATGGAAGGTACCACAACAACTTCATTGTTCGTATCTGTTGTGGGCCCATTGAGTAGAGAAGCTGTTTTACACAATTGCCTGCTTCCCTATTATTTAAAATGAAGGGCAGAAAAGCGTATTTACATAGATAAATCGAATGAAACTTCCCTATTATTTAAAATGAAGGGCAGAAAAGCGTATTTACATAGATAAATCGAATGAAAGAGTGACCAGTTAAGCACCCGTATTTACTATGGGAGGAGGACGTCAAAGAGAATGTAGGCAACTCCGTAGCTCCGATTGTTTATGTTTATCTTTGGAGTTTTTTAAGTTAGAGATCTACCTTTTCTCTTGGATTCAAAATTGAATTTAAGAATTGATCAAAAACGCTGGCTTTTAAAATTTTGTTTTCGTAGCTCGGCTATGAAATTTCCTAACTCATTTTGGTTTTTTGAGATAAAATATGTTACAGCACTTCAACTCGTCGGATTGAGTTTAATCCAAGAAGATAGGAAGATAATTTCTAGTAGAGCAGGCCTCTTCCTGACTCCTTCGATGTCAATCCAACTACCCTGACTTTTGTCAAGATGTCAAGATTTTAAGATTTTGTTTAAAGTTCGGTTATGAAACTTTCTCGCTCATTTTGGCGTTTGTGGGATAAAAGATGCTGCAATACTGCAATAGTTTTCAAATTTTTATTTGTATGTTTTGTTTTGAAATTCGAATTCACTTTTCCATCATTGATCAGAAAAGGCCAATGTCTGATAGGGTGTTCATATAGGGGTTATTTTCTGAGATTTCAGAAAATGATTGTTTTCAGACACTATTTTAAATCAGCGACCATAGAATTTTCTGGTAAGTGTTGGAAAACTTATGTCTACCATTTATCAGATTCATGCGGTGTTTTGACAGGAATTATTTCTCCAAGAAATTCTAGAAAATAGATTTTCTCTAAATATTATTTTACTGCAGCTACCGTAAAAGTTATTTCACCTAAGTGTGGGAGAACTCATGCTCAACATTTATCTGATTCTGGTATTGCTCACTTTGCCAGAAAAGTTAATGTCCATTACAAAACAAACTGTTAAATAAAAGATAGCAAAACCACTTTCAACAGTAATCAGATTTAGATCAAGAACAATGGTCAGTTTTCTAACCATTGCATTAAAAAGAAAATCTGATCGGAAAGTGGTTTTCTATGTGAACACAGCGTCAAACATTGGTCCAGTATTAAATGAAAACAGGCAATGTTTGGATTAGATAGCTTTCAGACATAATAGTTACTTTCCGATCATTTCCTGAAAAAAGAAAAATCCAACAATGATCTCAAAGTGATTTGCTATGTGAACACAGCATCAGACATTATACCTGCATTGATCAGAAAATGTCCAATGGCTGAATCAGATAGATGTCGGACATAAATGGCAATCTGATGAGAGTTTTTGCATAACAGGGCCAGGTTCAATGCACAGCAGAAAAGAAGGCAACTTAACAAATATTTGGAAAAAGTAATCAAAGAGCAGTGCATGCTTGCCAGATGACACTTCAAATCAATAGTTGAAAGTGTCTAACTTGATCGAACAGAGCAGGTAAAAGTGTTGACGATTGTTGATGCATAGGAAGGCTTATCGGCCTAATTAAAATAAAATAAATATCCCCACTATAATAAATAAATTAGTGAATACTAATTAAAATAAAATTTATATTTCACCACTGCAATGAACTGAAAAATTGCATCTATAATTGCATCTATCCATCCTCACTGCAGATGAATAGTGGTCATGAACTGCCATTTTGAATGTTATGCTAAGTGTCTCTTATAACCACATCTACATTTTCAAAATTATATAGTCTTTCTGACCCAGACTTATTCTTCTGCAAATAACATAATTTAGTATCAAAAAACTTTAAAATTGGTCTTACTTTATGGTGGAGATAAGAAACTTTTTAAATAAACAAATAAAAGTATGCTGATTTTTTTTAATTTCAGAAATACTATATCTTCTGCAAACTCTTTTGAGAATTCAAAGAACTTATTATTTTAAGTGAGCTTTATCATCCTCAAATCAAGAATATCGGCCTGCTGAGGGAATGTTTTGGAGGATCCTACATTGCTCCCCTTTCTGGTGACAATAACAACACACCCAATTCTCACCCAAAACTAGACCAGACGAGACACCAACTGCCACGTTTCTCAATGCATCTTTGACAACATCAATCCCTTCTTCGGAAATGAATTTTCCATAAATATTCAACGGATCAAACCCATGCTTATTTATCACAACTATATTTGGTAACATTTTAATAGAAACAAAACCATTATTTATAGATTTGTCAATCTCGTTACATCGATTGACAGTTTTTTGATATGAATATTCGTTACCTGGATTGTTGACAGTTATTTGATATGAATATTCGCTACAAAGTGTTATGATAGATGGATACTCAGAGATTTTTTTGAGTTATGGGCAACTCCAAGTGGGTTAACGACGCCCTGAAAAACATTATGAAGCTTCTTGATATATGCAAGGTCGTTAGCTATTAGATTGCTGATGGTAAACATTACCAGATGTTGATTCAAAGCGCTGCTCACTCTCCATCATGCAGGATGGATATCAGTAAGATGAGTGATAAGAAATACACTAATATATTGAGGCATTTGACGGGGCCTTGTGATTTATTTTAGGAATCTGTAAATTACAAAAAGACATGTATTTCAAATTTTGGGAAAAGACAACTCATACAATAGTAATAAGACATACAATATTACATTGAGATATTTGGACAAAACCTTGTGACCTATTTTGGGAATCGGTAAACTCCATAAAATGGCTTTGGTGTGTTGGAGGACATGCCCATTACCCAACATCTTGCTTTGTCCCAAATGATGAACATAGCAACGACTCCACCAAATCCAATCCCTAATCCCAATGACAATGCTAAGAAGGACACTTTTTCATTGGCATAGCTCAAGAATCCCCTTTTACCATTACTATTATTGCTATTGCCTCTAACAATTGTTCTCTTTGGCTTATCATTTTGCTTGCATGTTGGTAGAGGAAGCCCACATAAGCATTCATTCTTGTCAAAAGATGTTACATTGAAAGTGGAAAATTGTGTCCCTGTCGGAATTGGACCACAAAGGTGGTTATATGAAACATCAAAAGAAGCCAACATTGATAACTTAGAGAGGACTTCAGGAATAAATCCACTCAAATTATTTTTTGACAAGTCCAATTGCTCCAAAGAAGGTATCTCACTGAGAGATGCAGGAACTTGTCCTTCCAATTGATTTCCTGATAAATTTAGTAGGCGTAAGCTACTCATGTTTCCTATATTTGTAGGGATTTGTCCTGTAAGATTATTACAAGACAAATCAAATATAGTGTTTGTAGGCAATAGATATGACATATTATACTCCATTCCTTTGATGTCAATAATAAATTCTTCATTTAATTTATTATTATTTGACACATTTGCAAAGCCAGTGAGCCTCTCAAGATGTGTTGGTATCCTTCCACTAAATTTGTTGTTGGATAAATCCAACACATGCAACCTGGTAAGGTTTGTGATATGTTGAGGAATAAAACCATGCAGATTATTATAACCGAGGATTAAAGCTTCCAAGTATTGAAAAGATGCAAAGTACTGAGGAAGCTCCCCCATCAATCTATTTTTCCTTAAATCCAGGAACCGAAGCCATGTACAATTGACCAAAGATGCAGGTAATGTCCCAGAAAAGTCATTAGAGTGAGCAGAGAACATTGTCATATAAGTACAATTGCCAATGCCATTAGGAATGGGTCCCTCCAAGTTGTTATCTGATAAATCTAATATGTTTAATGAAATCAAACCATTAATACTCTCAGGTATACTCCCTGAGACACTGTTATTATATATGATTAGTGTATAGAGAGAGCTTAAATGGCCTATGCTATATGGGATATGTCCAGTTAACTTGTTTGAATGCAATATTAAGTATTCCAAGAAATGAATTTTTCCTATGGCTTTGGGAATTGTCCCTATCAAATCGTTGTTCGAGAGATCAAGAAATAGAAGGTTCTTTAAATTAGTAATGGATTTAGGGATGCTACCATTGAGTCTATTATGACTAAGATCTAGTCTAACCAATTGACTCAAATTATTAATCGCTGAAGGAATATTGCCACTTAATATATTATTACGGAGATATAGTCCAACCAGTTGACTCAAATTGGTAAGAGTTTTAGGAATGTCACCAATAAGCATGTTTGAAGAAAGATATAACCTTTCTAACTTAGTCAAATTGAAAATAGCTTCAGGTATTTTGTTAGCGAGTTTATTGTAACTGACATCCAACAAGGTCAACTTGGTCAACTTGGCAATGCATTCAGGGATGTGAGTGAGATTATTCTCATAGAGAACTAAGGAGGTCAATTTGGTCAAATTGGCAATTTCTATAGGGATGTGAGTGAGTCCACTTTGATAAAGTGCTAAGTAGGTCAGCGTGGTCAAGTTGCCAATGGCTTTAGGTAGGCTTGTTGTGAGGTTAAGACTAAGAGATAGATAAGAGAGGCGAAGCCTGAATATTCCAGGAGGAATAGAACTAGAAATATTCAAGCCAGAAATGGATAGTTGTGTAAGTTGTGTCAAATTACCTAACTGATGTGGTACACTGCCTGAAAATTCGTTGCCTTCCAGAAGCAGGTGCTGTAGTTTCTGCAGCAGGCCCAAGTCAGCCGGAATAGAACCATTGAGTACATTGTACCTGACGTCAAGAACTCGCAACGATTTAAGCTGCCCCAACTCAACTGGAATACTGCCTGAAAATTTGTTGCCTCCCAGAAGCAGGTGCTGTAGTTTCTGCAGCAGGCCCAAGTCAGCCGGAATAGAACCATTGAGTACACTGTAACTGACGTCAAGAACTCGCAACGCTTTAAGATGGCCCATCTGTGGTGGAATTCCTCCTTCCAGATCGTTTCCAGAAAGACTGAGGACGCGGAGTTTGTGCAACAGGCCCAATTCGACTGGAATAGACCCGCTGAGAGCATTCCAGCCGACGTCAAGTACTTGCAGCGATTTAAGGTGGCCAATCTCGTGAGGAATCCTTCCGGATAAATAATGACCAGAAACATTTAATGTGTGCAGTAAAGACAGATTGCCGAGAGACACAGAAAGGGTACCTTGCAACGGTTGGGTAGCAGTTGGCAAAGCATCCCAAGAGAGGTCAATGTGGACGACTCTGCGAGTTTTGTGCCGACAGCGGATGCCATACCAAGAGCACATGTTGTCGGAGTTGTGTGCCGTCCAGTTGGAGAGCACACCTGATGGATCCGCTGTGATGGAGTTTCGGAAGGACAAGAGAGCATGGAGGTCCCTTTTTTCGTGGGCGTCCATTGATGATGACTCAACCATTAGTTCAGACTCAGAGTGACGTTGGAGGCCAGTAAATCCACGGGGCATGTGGGAGCCCTTTCCCTGAACATGAAAGTGGGAATACAAAGACTGATGATGATTCCACGGTGGGTGATTGATAGACGTTGCTGCAGGCATATAGACAGCAGCCATGCAGAGAAGCAGTAATTTGAGAACCTTCATTTTTTCCTTTCCAATTACTGGGCCTTTCAAAACCTCAAATTAAAAAGCCTTTCAGAACCTCGGATTACAGAAATTCAGAACCTCAAAGTACAGAGCCTCTCAAAGTGTGTGAGTACTTGCGTGTGCTTCTGCCTATCTACGCACACCTATATATATAAAAGAAAATCGTGTTGGATACGCGCAGCGATTTTTTTGGCGAGGAATTGGTCAGTGGGGCACACAGACGTGTTGGATACGCGCAGCGATTTTTTTGGCGAGGAATTGGTCAGTGGGGCACACAGACGACAGGAAGGCGTTGGGAAATCATTGAGACGGAGCACCTTTTGGCGAGGAATGAGGAATTGGTCAGTGGGGCACACAGACGACAGGAAATCATTTAACATACTCATTTTCATAAAATCAAATCAATATGAGAGATTCTCTCCCTTTCTCCATCCTAATATGGTCAAGTCAATATGAGTAACTAACAAGTATTGATGTAGTCTAATAAATCCATGAAAGTTGGAAGAAAATGCAATTTTCACTTTGCTAAAGAAATTTCCCCCAAATTTCTTGACCCCTATGATCCACTTATATTTGGCCCCTATGCTCCACTTATTTATGGTCAATACATTCATTTCAATAAAGTCAAGTTAAAATGGACCCCTCACAAAAATTGATAAAATCTAATAAAAATATTTGAGTCCTATAAAAATTCAATTTTCTCTTTATTGAAGAAATTTCCTATAAATTTTTTACCCATACACTTTATTTATGTCAAATTGATACATGTATTTCCCTTCACTTATGTCAATTCAATCCACACATTTTAATAAATTCATGTTAATAGGATCAACTCCCTCCTTTTCTTCATCTTAATAAAGTTGAAATCAACAACTCCACAAGCAGTGATGTTGTCTAATAAATACATTAAAATTAGAGAAAAATGCAATTTTTATTTTGTTGAAGAAATTTACCCCAATAAAAATTTATATTTCAATTTTTCTCTGGCTTTAAGTTTTTAATTTTTAACTAAAAATAAATAAATGTTTTTCTTTTATATTTTTATATAAAGTAAATATATATTTAAATAAATAATTTTTTTAAAGTTATATATTAATATGTGAAAAATATTTATAATTAAAATAGATCATTTCTTATATGTTAATTATCAAATTAATATTTATATTTTTTTTGCGTTGAGGGCCTATATAAAGTTATAATTAATATCCTATAAACCTTAGTTTAAAACAAAATATTATAAAAAGAACGAAATAAAATAGTTATTAATTATAATTATCAATAAAATTGATTATGTGCAATTATATAAAATAAAAAAATATAAAAGTATGAAAATTAATAGTTATATATAATTATTAATGAAGATCTACCTAGATCCATCTTAACTTCGGATTTACCAAATATTTTTTCATTTTAACAAAGCTTTGTATCTAGATCCATCTTAACTCAAGATTTACCAAGTGTCGAGAGAGATCTAATCTCTTTTCATTTAAAACAGGTTTATATCTCCAGAGATTGTTGAGATTTTCTGTTTTAAATAAAATAGGCAAAAATCTCAGTAGGTGACAACAATAGGAATTTGTTGCTAGATTAGCTCCAGGCTGTTGGGAGAGAGTTAATGCATCCTATATTTGATGTGAGAGGATTTATGAGGCAGTTAGATTCTCTTAGCTATAAAACAGGTATCCATACGGATTGTTTGAGGTGTGAGAGTTTGTGAGGAATTGATTAATTTTTGTAATCTCCTATTTGATTAATAAAGATTGCAGATGCCTATGTTTGGTGGACGTAGCCCAGATTGGTTGGGTGAACCACGTTAAATTGCTGTGTCTCCTATGCATGATTTTATTTGTTGAGTATATGTTTTAATCTGTTGTGCATCTTGGCTCTGACAATTGGTATCAGAGCAATGTTGGAGTGCTGATGTGCAGAATTGTTGGTGCGTGATTCAACCGTTGTCCAACGGAACTGCTGTGTGAAGGAGCGCATGATTGCTGCGTGGTTGGGGGCGATCGCCTACCTGCGATAGTCGATCCAATACCCTGCGTGCGTATATGTGATTGCGTGGAGGTGGAGCATGCTGGACCTGCTTATATATGAGCAATTGTTGGTGCGGTGCAGTGAATCGGTGTGTATAGTCGCTGGCCAGTTAAATTGATTGTTGCGGTGGCTGAGTTAAATTGATTCCTGCGTTGGCCAAGTTAAATTGATTGCTGCGGTGGCCAGTTAAATTGATAGTTGCGGTGGCCGAGTTAAATCGATTGCTGTGTTGGCGGTTTGCGTGCTAGTGCGTTGGAGGTTTGCGTGTTGGAGGTGCACATTCAATATTCATTGATTGCCGGAGGCGTGGAGGTGCTGGTGCGTGGTTGAACTACTGTTCAACTGCGTGGAGGTGCACGGAGGTGCTGGTGCCGGATGCGTGGAGTTTATCATCTTCTGGAATTTGGTAAATGCTGCAAGATAGTCCAACTTTTTTATGCACCTGTCTACTTGGCGTCCCTTGTCTGCTGCACAAAATTCATATTGTTGTGCGTGGAGGTATTTGTTTTGTGCATGGAGTCTTTTTTTTTTATGATAGAACTAAATATGATTTAGAGTTCGATGAATTTAAACCATATACAACGCGTTATTCCAAGCGTTGAATGTGTTTAATGAATACGTAAATGTGTGGTGTAGAATTCTGTGCAGAGAGTGTGTGTTAAGAAAGGAATGTGATTATTCACATGTTAGAATTTGAGGGAGAGTGTTACAAAGGATATGTTTGGTTCATGCTATATTAGTACGCGGTTTTTTTCTGAAGTCTAATTACTCCGTTTTCACACGGTTTCGAATAATTTTATTAAATTAATATTTCGAAGGATTTCTTACAAAAAAAAAAAAAAAAACCACAAAGGCATATAAGGCATAGGCAGTTTTTTAATTGCTGGTATTTAACAATTAGATTTTGGAGATTATTGTGTTTTTTGGTTGATACAAAATGGTGAAAACTCAGAGTGCCCGATTTGAAATTGAGAAGTTTAATGGCAAAAATAACTTCGAGATCTGGAAGGTGAAGATGTATGATTTGCTTGTCCAACATGGTGTGGCAAAGGCGTTGTTGGGCAAATCCAAACAGCCTTACAACATCACAGGTAATGAGTGGGCCGAGATGGATGAAAGACCAATAAGTGCTATTCGACTGTGTTTGGCTGATGATGTCCTGTTTAATATCGTATCGGAGACAACAGCTGCTGGTTTGTGGACGAAACTGCAGAAACTGTACATGACCAAATCCTTAACCAATAGGATTCTCCTGAAGCGACAGTTGTACGGTTTGCGAATGAAGGAAGGTACATCAATTGCTGATCATTTGAATGCTTTTAATACTCTTTTGGTGCAATTACAAAGTATAGAAGTAAAATTCAATCCGAGGATAAAGCTATTACTTTATTGTGCTCGTTGCCCAAGTCATGGGATCATTTTGTTACTTCTATAAGTCTTAGTTCATCAGAAAATATTGAGTTTGATGATGTAGTTGCATCCTTATTATCGGAAGAAACAAGGAGGAAGTCGCATTCTGAAACCTCCACATCAGAAGCTATGATGGTTAGAGG
>APFE030396008.1:3697-16814 GCA_000404065.3 Pinus taeda | reverse complement strand
TATCATTTGTGAATGCTATCATTTGTTCATTAAATTGCGTCAAGTAACATCATTTATTCTATTGTTCTTTAGTTTTTAAGCTTTTGAATTTAAGTTGTTTCATGCCTTTGCTTACTAGATAGTCACTCATTACATAAATGAATGTTTCCACAAACTTTCGTTGATGGTTTACCCTGAGTCAAACTAAATGGTGAAATATCGAATTTATGGATGAGTTTTCTTGTTGTTCAGTACCTTTTCCTTAGTGTAGTCACTCATGTTATAAGCATATATTTCCAGAGCCTTTCATTAATGATTTATCTTCAAAATAAATGGTGAAGTGTTATGTTTATAAATGAGATTACTTGTTGTTCATTAGTCTAGAGTTAGATAGTTTGATGTCATTTTCTCATTAATTTAAGTAACTCATGATTTAAAGAGATATTTCCAAAAGCCCTTCGTTGATGGTTGAACCTAATACTAAGTGGTGAAATGCCTTGCTAATGACTGAGTTTTTCCATGCACTTTTAATGTTTACTTCTTTTAGAATGGTGAAGAATGGAATCTCTCAATTGTTGCTATCATAAGGAGTTAATTTCTTCCAGTGGTAACAGTGCTTCATCTAGTTTTACTTTCACAAATAGTATAGTTGCAGTTTCAGTTTTGTTTCTTTCCTTTAGCTTAATTGCAGTAGTTCATTAGACTTTAATTTTGCAAGTAGAATAGACAGCAGAAGTAGTTTTGCTTCCAGTGTTTCATTCTCAGTTTGATATAGATAGCTGCACTTCCATTTTCTCACTTAAGTTTTGGTTTCGTAATTAGGTAGACAACAGTTTTAAGAGTCTTTTAAGCTCATATTTTGGAAACCATTACAATAGCAAGAAGATAAGCTTTGTCTTCACTTTCTTGTTTTAAAAACTCCACTTCCACACTTGGCCTAAAAAGCACTTTTAGACTCTCACTTCAACAGTAAATTAAGATTTCAATTACATTGCAGAACTATAGGAGTCAAAAGAACAAAACCCCAAAACAACATAAACTTGAAAATAGTGAGGTAGGAAAGGGTTATTTAGCACATATAGTGCACTACACTTAATTAGTTTTCGACACCCGAATTGATAATTTATGTAGCAATTTAGGACACTAAATTGACTAAACATACCATCCACATAATTTCATACTAAGAGATATCAAGTCGGCCTAAGGACCCTCATTCGACCCTCAAGAAGCCTATATATACAAGGAGGTCGAATTCATCTGGAGAATTCATTCTCAAGAAAGTTTGATATCTCAAGAAGAGTTGGAGAATTGTGAAGTTTGTTGTCAGGAGGTAGAAAATAATGTGAGTTTGGGGAAGTCTATAGAGAGGAAGAAAACTAAGATTTTGGTGTCTCACTCTCTCTTTTTTATGGTTTGGGTTGGGAGATCGAAGTCTCCTAAGATTTCGTTATTGCCAGAAGTTGCTTCCTAGTCGAAATTGTTGGAAGGGGTCGAAGATCCAGGAGGTTGACATGGTATGGAGGGAAAGCCTGGTCTTCGTCTAGGGAAAATAGTCTCAAAGAATACTATTGAAAGGAAGAATTATCTTGACTAGGTATTCCCCTCGAGGGGGAGCTTTTCCCTGGCATGTGCCTATATCTTGTGTCTCTTGTTTTGTGATCTTCATACACACATAATATGGTAATTAATTGATGAAATATAAGATAATAAATAAGTAAAAGAAGCCAACACACTCATAAGTAATTATTAAGAAAGGAGAATCAAACCCTAATATAATATATTTGATTTTCCAAAACTATCACACTCAGAAAAAGGGCTCTAAGGGATATACTAAAAAGTTTCAGTGCAGTTTCACAAAGTATATATATACACCAGAAGGCCAATTATAATTCACATAGGTTTCAGAGAAGTTCCCATGAAGTCATATGAATATGAATTACGTGCATAATGACTAGGTAGGATTTGTGTTATAAGCCAGTCTTCTTTCCTTGAGAAAATATTTGTTTTATATATGTAGGTGGAAGGAGATCTACTGGCATGCAATGTGTTGTCACCTTCTCAAAAGAGAGTTCTAGTTGTGTTAAAAGGGAAAAAGAATATATATGTTTGGAGCTAGCCTCCAAGCCATATAATCACTCAAAGCCAAATCAGACACCATCCAATGGATAGTTCTCGAAATTAGCTTTCCAAAGGTATATGGAACTCCCCAAATGGACTCCAAAATAAAAAGTTAGATCTGGTTGAAAGTTACCCTTGGAAACCAGAAAGCAAAGGAAATTTTTAAGTTTAATCTCAGATCTCACAAATTGGAGTTTCCTAAAGCAGAAGCAGAGGAGCAAATCTGTAATCATAAATAAAAAATCACTGATATCGGCTTATCAATGATCTGAGGTTTGGGAGCATATCACAAATCGCATATCGGAGGTCCCTCACAGCAATGAGGAAAGTAGAGCAAAGAGAAAGCCAGTGATCAATGATCACCGATATCAAAGACCGGAGGTTCCAGCGATCTCGCATATCGTCGAATTGGCACACCGGCAGGGTAACAACTCTAAAAATATTGTGAAATGGAAATGTTATGATATAGTTTAAAATCACCAAGAGGGCAAAAAAAATTTTAATAAAGGATTTTAGCAAAAAAACCAAGCATCGACAGGCCTTTTCTCTCTCCTTCAGGGGGCATGTGGCAAAACACTATTAGATCCGGTAAAGACATGGGGAAGCTGACGTTACCATGAAGTGGCAATACGGAGGACATGTGGCATGCTAATCTAGAATTTTTCAGGGGTCATATGGGGGCATATCCGGGTGACATGTGTCACCACTCACAAGGTGACATGTGGCAAAGGATGATGTCATATCATAGATCGACGATCAGAGGATGAGGAAAATCATTGTATCAAGTTTAAACCTTCGATTTAAAAAACTCTGATTGAAGGGCTCCGATAAGGGGGTTGGCACAATGTCACATAAAGAGGTAAAAAAACCTCTGATAGGGGGACAAGCCAGTGGACATAGGGAGATCAAAGAAGCAAGAGCTAAGCAGGATAGACGATCCCACATATTGGCGAGCACAAGTATCAAAGGGTGCAAACAAAGACAATGCTATGAAATTTCTCATTGCAATATCCCGGGTGGGCCCAATTATCGTTTCAGCAGTCGCAAGCTATAGAGGGCACAAAATCTTCTTTATCTTTTCCAAGCAAGCCATACCCCATCGCACATCGGAGATCACAATGTTGAGGAGGAGGCACTAAAGGTGAGCATTAGAAAATCCGGATATGTGGGATTCTATGTAACAAAGGAAAAATACCCCTAGAGGGGAGTCCAAAGGCCCTAGTGCCCAAAGAATAAGCGCTTGGTCATAGCCCCCAGTCACATGAAGCAAAAGGGGCTAAATTGGATCAGAATGCCCCGTCCTGTAAGGACTTTTAATGGGAAATCCTGATGCGATAACTCTGCGATAAAGTAATGCAACACTTTAAAGGTGTGGTGGGATGGTAGCTGAGGAATTTAAGAAAGGAGATGCAGCATTCAAAATTGGCATGGGCTGACCCAGTAAGGCCCCTTGTGATATGAAACCAGGGTTGACACTGACAGAGTAAATGAAGATATGGAAGCTTGGGAGGACTTGATGATCTAACATGGTGCTCCATGCAGAGGGAAGACGAAGTACCACCTAAGCGACCTCTGCTTTTGTACTATGGCATTAAACTGATAATTGACCGCTCCTAGTTCTGGAGAATGAATGACTCAATTAGTAAAGGCAGAAGCGATAGGACTCAGCTGGGTGGCATAGAAGGCTAGATTATGGGAAAGAAACAACCTGAGCAAAGGCAATCCTTGGTATGGGCACGGAGAGATTTTGTTGGCATTTCCATCTAATTGTTGACTTGTTTTGTTATCCTATAATGTGTCGCCATTTAATGAAGAAATTAATCTTTTGTAATCCTTTTTTGGGCCACAGGGCCATTCTAGGCCGAGACAGTTAGTCGACCTGACAGCTGAGGCTCGATTGAGATATTTTGTTGTAATTATTGTTCAATGCTCCCCTCTCTAGATAAATAGTGGGAAGCAACACTTCACAAAGGTTCATAACCCTAAAGAAAGAACTATATGTTATTTTCAAGATTGTATGCCTTTATGATATGCGTCTTTCATAGTATTAAGGAAATGGTGGTGATTCCTCCTTCGAGTACTACAATATGTTACCCCCCCCCGTTTAAATTCCATTATGTTCATGTTTCCTCTCTGATTTCAGGTAATCGTAGATGCTAGAAATGTTTCATATGTTCTTACATATTCATTTGTATTGACTTGTTAATGCATGTGCCTGTATGGATATTTGAGATTATATCTTTAAAATTGGGCTCCGTGAATCATCACACCCAATCCTATTTCACCCATTATGTCTACCTGTAACTCAGATAAGTGTAGAATTATTGATGCTTCAACCTCTATGTGATGAGTGTAGAATTCTTGACACTTCAAGCTCTATGTGATGAGTTATTCTATCTCCTTATCTTCTCTCATTGCTCTGCCAAAGCTTATTAAATTGTAGGTCCTTGAACTACTCGTCCTCCACTAGTTTATACATATATTTCTATGAGTTGTATATGTGAAGAAGTACTAGAAATACATGGCTTATGCCTTTAGATGAATGAACCAACCCATGTTGTTTAAATATATATATGAAGACATATGTGCAAAAATATATGTGATGTCTCCAGCTTCCTGAAAATCATATGAAACACACAAAATCTAGATGTTCTAGGCACTAGTCAAAGATGTTCTAATTGCATCCTCATCACCTTGTGTAGGTGAGAAAAGATGTTCTGATTGCATCCTCATCACCTTGGCGACTCCACAAATCCAATTATCATTTATCATCCTAGCTTTTAGAAAGCCTCACACTCGCTCAGATACCTCTTAGAGGAAAACCCCATCTATATCTCACCTAGATAAATTAAATTTCAGAAGAGTCTGGAAGGAGAAAAATCCTACTACCTATGCTACTGTCTCATCATTATTTAAAGCTTCCTCATCCAACTCCCAACCCGCTGTCATTCACTACTCATAATTTACTCCTAAGATCCTTACATACCCTACTCTAAGTCTAGCCACTCCAACCACTATGGTTTTGGCCCAAGTTCCTTCGGAAAATATCTATCCCCCTCTATTAATTCAGATGTTTGTTCTGAGATTTTTACTAAATAAATATGCCCCTCTTGATTTACCTCAACCCCTAAGTGTTATGCATCAAGACTACCTAAATCTTTTGCCTAGATTCAATGGGGAGGATGAAAACACTGCACTGAGACACACTGAAACCTTATGTGCTTTTGTTGAGAATCTAAATTTAGAACAACTAGATGTGGTCCTTAGACTCTTAGTACAATCCCTTGATGGAGAAGCCAGAAAATGGTTTAAAGCCCTACCTAATGCCTCCATCACTACCTAGGAGGAAATTAAAAACTCTTTCACACAAAAGTGGTGTGAAAGGATAAATCACGAGTATGTCCTCACAAAGTTCAATGCTATAAGGAAGAAGCCAGAAGAGGATATTTCCAAATTCATGAAAAGGTTCAATAAGCAGTATAATAACCTGCCTAGTGAGATAAATCCTCCTCAAGCTGTTTCTCGCATAGTATTTGCAGGATCCTTTGAAACTGACTTTGGCTTTACCCTAAGAGAAAGGAAGTCTCGCACTTTGGATAAACTCCAAGTTGATGCTCTTGAGGTAGAAGAAAATTTCACCTCGATAGGGAAGTCAAGAGGTAAGGATGAACCTACTGAGAAGAAAAGGGGTAAAGAAGAAACATCCTCCTTTGGTTAAGCTAAAGAATCACTAGATCTAAAGTGAGAAGAAATGGATAAACTCATCAAGAGTTTATTGCATAAGGTGGTGAAGCTTGAGTTGGAGAACAAGAGTCTCCCAAAATTGAATGCTCAAGGTAACAACCTATTTTATAACCCACAGTATAGAAGGCCACCATTGCATATACTTCCAAGGGAAAGAAAAGACCAACTCGATCAAATCCCTCATCATCTATGTTTAGAAGATGATCCTGATGAACAATCATCAGATACACATGAGATGTAGGGAAACTTGTATTCCTATTTTTCAGAAGAAGAACATGAAAATATGGCTCACCAGGAGACAAGTCATGATAGAGAAGCATCAACAAATGAGGAGGACATAGGTGATTATTGTAAACAGTTTGCAGATTTCATGCAAGCAAGGCTACACCAAAGGTATGATCTAAGATCCTCAAGAAAGAGGTTGAGGGAACCGGAACAACAAGAGGGAACTACTCCCCGTGATATTCCCCTAGTGCCAGATAAAGGGAAAGGTTAGCGTAATCTTGACTCATCCAAGGTAAAAGTCTCCTCAAATAAGGAATTCAATAGCTCCAAGGAACACACAAAAAAGAAGAAACCTGTTTTGACAAAAACTACTAGTGATAAGGAAAGAGAAGCGGAGTTAGGAGGTGTAGTAAAAGGCCAGCGTGTATTCAATCTTCAGAAGGAACTCGAAAAGGTAAAAATTTGTTTTCCTCTAATTGAACTTCTAAAGCAACCCACTTATAAAGCTCAAGTCTCTCATTTCATGATTCCATCCACCTCAACACCGACCCATGACTATTTAAGCCTTCAGGGAAGAAAGACTAATGGTTTTTTTTGGGCCTCATGTTGAAGACCTTGATCCTTCCACTGCACCCTTCTATGTGACTCTGGTAATTCATGACCTCTTATTGCATAACTGCATGTTGGACTCCGGAGCCTCGCATAACCTCATGCCCTTAGCCGTGATGGAACAACTTAGCATGCAGATCATCAAGCCCTACAAGGACCTATACTCCTTTGAATCTAAGAGGGTCAAATGCTCAATAATGATAAAAGATCTGGTGCTAAACTTGGCTTAGATCCCTGTGAAGAGCATAGTGATGGACATCGTAGTGGTAGATATTCCCGCTCGATTTAGCATGCTCTTATCTAGGCCTTGGGGTTCCAAGGTGGGGGCTCTATCAAATTAGATCTAACTTATGCCACTATTCCCACTTTTGGAGGTGAAGGAAGGAGGTTGTATAGAGAGTCCAGATTTGTAAAAACTGTGACCCCAGTTGAAGGTTCTAAAAATTTTCCAGTGTATGGAAAAGAAAGCGACCTCTCTTGCATGTTCCTAGAAGAAGATGAGACCATCTTAGAAGAAACACTAGTATACCTAACAATGTAGTTAGAACATCATCACACGTATGAAAACAAAGTGTGGAAATTATACTTTGACAAAGCGAATTCCAAAGAGGGAAATGGAGTAGGAGTATTGTTGGTATCTCCTAAGGGAAGCTTGATACCCGTCTCATTCAAGTTGGAGTTTGAGGAAACCAACAACGTGGCAGACTATTGCATGGAGACTCTGAACTGATTGTAAAGCAGATCATAAATCAGTGCTAGGCTAAACATCCCAGATTGAGGACTTACCAGAATGAAGTATGGGATTTGATTGATAACTTCTTCCTGTCCTTTAATATCCATTTTTTGTCCAGAGAAGGAAACATAATGGTTGATTCCCTTGTTGTAGTAGCAAGAAATTTTAAACCCCCTCAAAATCTGCTTCTCAAGTACGAGGTGGAGGTCATATACAGACCCTCTATACCCGATAATCTCAAGCACTGGCAGGTATTCAAGGACGATGAGTAGATCAAATGATTTATAGAAGTAGTTGGGGAGTTCACCAACTCAACCATTGATCAAGGAGAGGAAAAAAAGGCAGATCAAGAACCAACTTCGTGGGAAGTAGTTGGACATAAAATTCTACAACTTAAAGGGAATACTATTCCTCATGGGCTAGTCCCACTGGAAAGATTATTTAACAAGGATGATGTAGCCTCCAAACCAATGGCTCAGGAGATGGATGAACAAGTAGAAGATTGGAATATTGGCTTAGAGGATGAACCCCAGATGGTCAGACTATCAAAAGGAAACCCCTCGCAATATAAACAAAGGTATTTAAATCTCTTCAAAATCTTTAAGGATGTTTTTTCTTGGTCTTATGAGGATTTAAAAGCATTTGATACTAACATCATACAGCATAAGATTCCTTTAAAGAGTGGAATAAAACCATGCAAGTAGAATCTCAGGTAGATTAATCCATTCTTACTCCCCTCCATTGAAAAAGAAGTGAGGAAACTTCCACAGGCTAAAATCATAGTGCCTTTAAGGTACTTGGAGTGGGTGGCCAACTTAGTCCCATTCTGGAAAAAGAATGGAGAAATAAGGCTATGTGTAGATTTTCATAACCTTAACAGGGCATTGTTAAAAGACAACTATCCACTACCTAAGATGGGTTACATGTTGCAGAAGGTGGTTGGGTCAGTTAGGATGTCCATGATGGATGGGTTCTATGGTTACAACCAAGTGGCAGTCCACCCTGATGATCAAAAGAAGACTGCTTTCACCACCCCTTGGGGAATTATCCTGTATGCTCACATGCCTTTCAGTCTTATTAATGCAGGGGCCACATTTCAGAGAGCTATGGATATAGCATTTGTAGGGGAGAAAGACAAGTTTGTAGTGGTATATTTGGATGATATCACAATCTTCTCTAAGATTGATGAAGAGCACATCCTCCACTTGAAACTCACCTTCGAGAAATGCAGGAGGTATGGACTATCTTTGAATCCCAAGAAATCTCAATTTTCCATGAGTGAGGGGAAGCTACTAGGACACATAGTAGCGCAAGAAGGAGTGAAAATTGATCCTAAGTGAGTTGAAGTTATCAGTCACATTCCTCTACCCCAAAATAACAAAGAGGTCCAAGCCTTTTTGGGGAGAATCAGTTTGTTGAGGAGGTTCATACCTAACTATGCAAAAATATTGAAGGATATTACAGATATGCTAAAAAAGTAAAATGAAGTCAAGTGGAGCCCTACCCCCCGAGACTCTTTTACTAGAATTAAAGAAGCTTTGGTTGAAGCACTGGTACTAGTCAGCCCTGACTACTCAACGCTTTTCTATATCTTTTATTTTGCTTCTCCACATAATATAGCCACAATTCTTCTACAGAAGAATAAAGATGCTTATGAAAAACCCATTGCCTTATTCGGCCAAGTCCTGAGGGATGTTGAGTTGAAATATAACATCTTGGAGAAACAAGCTTATTCACTAGTCAAGGCTTTGAAGGAATTTCGAGTGTATGTGCTACAATCAGAAATCATAGCATTTGTCCCAATGAAAGTGGTCAAGGACATCCTTGTGCAAGGAGACAGTGAAGGAAAAAGGGGTAGGTGGATAGCAAAGATATAGGAATATGAGTTAGACACAAAGCTTACTAAGCTCATAAAAGGCTAGGGGTTCGCCAATATTAATTTCCAAGCTTTGGGGATAAACTTGATAACAAAGGAAGCTAGAATAGAAGTTTAGCAAAACGAGAATAAAACATCATAGAAAAATATCTATGCTAAATATGAGGGATCACCCTGGTATAAGAATATCATCCATTATCTCTTATTCCTGAGGTGCCCACTAGGGCTAGATAAATCTAAGTACATAATTCTGAGACTGCAAGCTCAAAAGTATATCATATGCAATGGTCAACTCTACTAGAAGGACCCGGTGGGAGTTTTGTTGTTATGTTTGGTAGAAGGCGAAACTCATTAAGTGATTGTGGAATTTCATGGAGTAGTTTGTGGAGGTCATTACAACTGGAAGACCACATCTCACAAAATTCTCAAGGTAGGGTTCTACTGGCCTACGCTATTTGGAAACATTCATTCCCAAGTTAGGGCATGTCCAAAGTGCCAAGTCTTTGCTGAGAGACAAAAACTTTCTCCTCTTCCCCTGATCCCAGTGCATGTGGAAGAACCCTTCAGACAGTGGGGACTAGACTTCATAGGAGAGATAAACCCACCTTCCAATGGCCAACATAAGTGGATACTAACGACCATGGATTATTTCACCAAGTGAGTAGAGGCCATCCCATCCATAAACGCTACTGACCCAGTGGTAATTAGTTTATGGAGGAAAACATATTATCGTGTTTTGGTTGCCCTATCAAAACATCACTGACAATTCTCAAGTCTTCAAATCTACAAAATTCATCAGCTTCTGTCAGAAATTCAATATCATCATCAGGAACTCCACTACCTACTATCCTCAAGGTAACGGCTTAGCTAAGTCCTCAAAGAAAACTGTGGTGAGAGTGTTGAAGAATACCATCACTTAGAATCAGAGGAATTGGGACACCCAATTGAAATTTTCCCTCTGGGCTAACTGAGTGACTCCTAAATGATCCACTGGAAAATCACCTTTCAAGCTAGTGTATGGAAATGCTGCAATATTCCCAATCCAATTGGCAATGCTAGTGGCAAAGTTACTGCAGGAAGCTAAGGAAGATCCAAGTGCCTTGACACGAAGGATAAACCAATTGGTCGAACTTCATGAAAACAGAGAACAGGTGGGGACTAAATTGGAAAATTACCAACAGAAGATGAAATCCCTGTTTGACAAGAAGGCCATGGATCAACCTCTTCAACCAAGAGATTTAGTTCTCCGATGGGATGTTTGATGGGAAGAAAAAGGAAAACACAGAAAATTTGATCCACTTTGGTTCGACCCTTTCAAAATTTCAGAAGAGAAATGAAATAATACGTACCTACTCAAAAATCTAGACAGTGAATCGTTGGAGCTGCTAGGAAATGGTCAGTTCCTCAAACTCTATTTCTAGAATTAGAGGTACCTATCTTGCACCCATTGTAAATACTGGTGTGTGTACTTTGATTATTATATGAAATTTCTAGTTTATGTTCAAAATTCCACTTTCACAAAATTATCATTTGTTTAGAAAAGACTCCATGCCCAAAAGAGAAGTTCACACTCTGCAGGTTCTCGATGCATTTTAATCCAATGCCCCATCCCCAGGTAAAGCCAATGTTGTCACCTTCTCAAAAGAGAGTTCCAGTTGTGCCAAGAGGGAAAAAGAACAAAGATGTTTGGAGCTATCCTCCAAGCTATAGAAGCACTCAAAGCCAAATCGAACACATCCAATGATAGTGCTCGGAATTAACTTTCCAATGCTATATGGAACTCCCCAAATGGACTCCAAAATCAAAAGTTAGAGTGGTTGAAAGTTACCCTTGAAAACCAGAAAGCAAAGGAAAATGTTTAAGTTTAATCCCGGATCTTGCAAATCGGAGTTTTCTAAAACAGAATTAGGGGAGTGCATCAACAATCAAAAATCAGTGATTGCCAATATTGGCTTATCAATGATCAGAGGTCCAGGAGCATATCAAAAATCACATATCGGAGGTCCCTTGCAACCATGAGGCAAGCAAACCAAAGAGAAAATCAACGTTCACTGATCACCGATATCGGAGATCAGAGGTTCCAGCGACCCTGCATATTGGTGACCGGCGAATCGGCTCGCTAGCAAGGTAACAACTCTAAAAATGTTGCAAAATGGAAAAGCTCCGATATAGTGTAAAATCACTAGGAGGGCCGAAAAAATTTTAACAATGGATTTTAGTGAAAAACCAAGCATTGGTGGGCCTTTTCTCTCTCCTCTAGGGGGGCACATGGCATATCACTATTAGATCTAATAAAGACACGGGGCAGCTGACATCACCATGACGTGGTAGTATGGCGGACACGTGGCATGATGATATAGAATTTCTAGGGGTCCTATGGGGGCATATCTGGGTGACACGTGTCACCACTCACAAGGTGACATGTGGCAAAGGATGAAGTCATCTCGCAGATCAATGATCGGAGGATGAGGAAAATCACTTTATCAAGTTTAAACCTCCGATTTAAAAAACTCTATTGAAGGGCTCCGATAAGGAGGCTAGCATGCGGTCACATAAAGAGCTAAAAGAACCTCCGATAGGGGGGTTAGCCAGTGGTCATAGGGAGAGCGAACAAGCAAGAGCTAAGTGGGATAGACGATCCTGCATATTAGTGATCACAAGTATCAAAGGGTGCAAACAAAGATGATGCTATGAAATTGTCGATTGTGATATCTTGGGTGGGTCTAATCAACATTTCAATGGTCGTAAACTATAGAGGGTGTAGAATCTCCCTTAGCTTTCTCAAGCAGGTCAGAATGCATCGCACATTGGAGATTGCAATGTTGAGGAGGAGGCATCGAAGGCAAGCATTAGAAAACCCCGATATGTGGGATTCTATGTAACAAAGGAAAAAGACCCCCAGAGGGGAGTCCAAAGGCCCTAGCACCTAAAGACTAAGTGCCTAGCCATAGCCCCCGGTCACATGAAGCAAAAGGTGCTAAAGTGGATTGGAATGCCCCATCCTGTAAGGACTTTTAATGGGAAATCTCGATGCGATAATTCTGCGATAAAGTAATGCAAAACTTTAAAGGCATGGTGGGATGGCAGCTGAGGCATTTAAGAAAGGAGATGCAACATTCAAAATCGACATGGGCTGACCTAATAAGGTCCCTTGTGACATGAAACCAGGATTGAAACTGACAGAGTAAATGAAGACGTGGAAGGTCGGGAGGACTTGATGATCCAACATGGTGGTCCATGCAGAGGGAAGATGAAGTACTGCCCGGGCGACCTCTGCTTCTATACTATGGCATTAAACTGATAGTTGACTGATCCCAGTTTTGGAGAATGAATGATTCGAGCAGTAAAGGCAGAAGCTACGGGACTCAGTTGGGTGACACAGAAGGGCAGATCATGAGCAAGCAACAACCTAAGCAAAGGCAATCCCAGGGATGGGCATGGAGAGATTTTGTTGGTGTTTCCATCTAATTGTTGACTTGTTTTGTTATCCTATAATGTGTCGCCATTTAATGAAGCAATTAATCTTTTAAAATCATTTTTTGGGCCACAAAGACATCCCAGGCTAAGATAGCTAGTCGATTTGACAGCTGAGGCTCGATTGAGATATTTTGTTGTAATTACTTCTCAATGCTTCCCTCTCTAGATTAATAGTGGGAAGAAACACTTCACAAAGGTTCAAAATCCTAAAGAGAGAACTACATGTTATTTTCAAGACTGTATGACTTTATGATATGCGTCTTTCATAATATTAAGAAAATGGTGGTGATTCCTCCTTCCAGTACTACAGTATGTTCCCCCTTGTTTAAATTCCATTGTGTTCATGTTTCCTCTTT
>APFE030396007.1:0-14374 GCA_000404065.3 Pinus taeda | reverse complement strand
AGACCCCAGATCTAGTTTCATCCATCCAGGCTACGATATATTTAGGAATATAAAGACATAAAATGTACATCATTACCAAACAGATGATCATCAAAATCAAAGGATGATGAGTCCGAATCATCAGTCTGCTACAGAGACGATTGTCTGTCCTATGTACATGAAAATGAATTTATAAAGCTAAGCATGGGAATGCCCGCCTCAGCTAGATCATGAAAAATATTATGAAGATAGTATTGTATTGTATCTTATTACAGGTCGCCTCCCAGCTCGAAAAAACTACAGATCCTCATGATAAAGAATTTCACCCGACATCAAAAGATTAACGACCTCATGCTTTAGGGGGCAACTGTTATAGACATTTTTGGGAACTACAAACCCAATCATAAATTTCCATAAACTGAGGTCTCCTAAGTCCCTAAAAGTGTTGCTTCACTACCTAAAGGAACAAGGTCAGCTGATACATCATCTTCCAGAAGTTCTCCACTAAAAGCTACTCAGAAATGGTCAAAACTGGACCATACTGAATACCCAGTGCAGACGGTGCGATGCATGTCACCTTCCCAGTGTAAAGGGTGCGATGCATACTGGATGGCCCCTCTGTAGGGTGCGATGGGTGAAAATGGACAAATGGCAGAGACAGTTTGTGAGGTGGAAGATCATGGAATCTTCCAAAAACTTCCCCTCTGAGACTTGCCTCTCTGTTTTCAACCAAGGATGAATAAGAGATCATCAGTCTCCAAGTGGAATCAAGAACTATCAGAGAGAATACACTAACCAAAACCCCAAAAGATGACTCACCCCCCTACAATCATCAATATATGGATCCCTCATCACAGAGATCCGGAGGTTGGAATCTTGTATCTTGTAGAGAAGTGTTGTTGGTTTTCTGCTGAAACTTCATAGGGTTGGGTGATTTAAGCTTTACTTGAGGTGAAGAAGGGCTTTCTTGCTAGAGGATGATGCTGGGTTAGAACTATTGGTTGTAATCCTCTTGTTATTCTTGATATTAATAAAGCTATTCAAGTTTTCCTCCATATTCTTGTATGTTTGATTATATATGCATTTGTATGGTTAACATATATCTGGTCTTTTGTTATTTATGGATATAGATCTTTGTTCTTCGATAGTAGTATGCTGCTTTGATTCCACAGGTGCTCCTTGAAGCTGGGAAGACGAAGAAGAAGCGACAAAGATCTATCAGGAAGGAGAGGAATCAAGCAAGGAAACGAAGCACAAGACTAAGGTTGGTGTCCTTTGTTCCACTCTTATCTATTTTCATAAAGGAAAGAGAAAGTAGTCTTTACTTGTTTGTTTCTAAGATAGCTACCATTCTTAGTGGGAATAGTACCTCTGAGTGGACACTATTCCCGGTAACAGCAGAGGCGAAGACACCATTCATACCACACTTGGGGATGTAGTTGGTCAAGTGTCTTTGAACTTGCCTACCTATGAAGACATGAATTTGTTCATGGACAAGGATATCAAGATGAAATGTCAACAATGTCACAACGAGGGGCACCATAAAAAACAATAGAACGTAGGACACCTACATGCCAAAAATGCAAGAGGGAAGTTGTTGACAACACAGAGGTGGAACAAAGTTGAAAGCTCTAGTAGATCCACTTATGATGAAAGAAACTTTGGAGACTGAGGCTATGAGGTGACGGCTAGATAGGAGGATCACAAAAAGGTAGAGAGAGAGAGAGAAATGCAAAAGGATTTGTAGGTACTCAAGCGCCAACTCAAGGAAGAACATTAGTTGAACAGACAAGAGAATGAGTTGCAGCGGGAAAAGGTACAACAAGAGGTGCAACATGCACAGATTGATGAAACTACGCCCATATACATTATGGACCCATCTAACAACCAACATGGAGTAGAAAAGGTGAGAAATTTTGTTGATAAAATGTAAGGGTATTTAGGAGCATGGATGTCATTATGTGCATGCATGTGATCCCACACATTGTCACACTCACCGAGAGGAAGACAAGAAGTAAGTCCGACCAAAGCTGAACATGTATTTTGACACATTGATGTGCATGGTCACCAGCACACACTTGGAGATCAGCACAAACACTATGCATCAATATGTTTTTGGTCCACTAGCACTCATGAAAATGATGGGCATGTTATTACACAAGTTGGAAAGAGGAGCCATATCAGTGTACCCTAATGCAACAGAGGCAAGAGTTCACTTTCAGTAGGATGTCACCATTGAGCGAATGAACACCATCATGGACAACGAATCTTGGCATTAGTTCACCACCATTGACCATCACAAGGATGTCGAAGAGTTGGTCTTACCACAAAGGTTCAAGTGTTAGTGATGCCTTTTACGGCTTACTCAAGTCATTTTATCTCACATGGGTACATGTGCAGATTGTATGTAATGTATTGTGAAGTGGAATTTCAAGTGTTGATAGTTGAATGTAACAATCATAGAGTAGTTGAAGAGACGTGAGGGTGGATGAATGGTCATGAAGGGGAATGTTAAGGGTCACCCACTCTTTTCTATAAATAGTCCCTCATAACTCATAGTAAGGGCTTTTGGTAAGCGAAGCTTCCGATAGGAGTATCTTAGAGAAAGATTGGAGAGTATTGTAATGAGCCATGACTTCTCCACTATGCAAAGCTAGTATATCTCTTTGGAGGAGCAGGTGATGGTGCTTGTAACTTTCCACTGTTAGAACTAGTGGTTGGTCATGCTTTTATTGTATGACTGGAACTTTCACTTCTTATAATAAAAGAGCCAACACATTTCATGCATATGTCGTATTGTATTTCAATTATCTTATTTATTCTATATGACATATGTATTTGTTTTATTACGCATGTGCGTATAGACTCTTTATGTATACATAGGTATGAATCTTACTGAAATGCGTTGTCGATTTAACCATCCCTTTGGATTGCTAGCTTACATGCCCTCTAGTTTGTGATGCATCTTTTCTCATGTGTTCCCTTCTTAACTTTGTGCTTTCAGTTTGTGACGTATGGCTTGCTCAAGCCATTTTGTCTCGCATGGGTACATGTGTAGATTGTATGTAACGTCTTGTCAAGTGGAAATTCAAGTGTCGATAGTTGAATGTAATAGTCATAGAGTTTATGAAGGTTCATGACGGTATATGGACGTCATAAAGGGGAATGTCAAGGGCAAACCCACCCTTTGCTATAAATAATCCCTCATAACTCATTGTGAGGGATTTTTGGTCAGCGAAGCTTCCTATAGGATTATCTTAGAGAAAACTTGGAGAGTATTGTAATGAGCATTGGCTTCTCCACTGTTCAGAGCCAGTATATCTCTTTGGAGGAGTAGGCGAAAGTGACAATAATGTTTCGTTGTTGAAACTAGTGGTTGTTCATGGATGTATTGTATGACTGGAACTTTCACTTCTTATTATAACAGAGCCAACACGTTTCATGCATATGTCATGTTGTATTTCATCTATCTTGTTTAATCTATAGGATATATGCATTTTTTTGCTTATGAATGTGTGTATAGACTCTTTCTGTATATGTATGTATGAAAAATACTTAAATGTGTTGTTGATCTAACCATCAGTTTTGATTGCTAGCTTACCTGGCTTCTAGTTTGTGATGCATCTTTTCTCATGTGTTCCCTTCTTAACTTCGTGCTTTCAAAGGTTTCCAAGAACCACTCATGCACCTTCCATGACTTGCTACATATTTCACACCCTTGCTACTAATAGGGACATCTTACTTTCCTTTATGCGCAACCACGGTCAAGGCGATACTCTACGACCCATTGTTGGGACTCCTACACCAAACAGTTTGAGGCCTAGTTGGGACTTCTTACCAGGGAGATCCCTTGACATGTTGGTGGGTCAAACACTGCCCCCATAATGATACAACATGACTTTTTGGTCTAATTTTGGAAATTCATCATCATTTATTTTAGATAAGATAAATATATAAGATATATATATATTAAAAAAAATTAAATACACCACCACCAATTCCTTCGAAAATGCTTCTGAAGCCACATAGTGTGTGGGATCATACAAATGGTTAGAAGTGGTTAGCCTTTAGAATAGAATATTAACAAGGTTGGCACTACTTATTAGCTCAATTCATTTCTATGTCAATGATGATAGTCAAGTTATACAAATCGCTTAACTCAATCAAGCCTACACGATGGAAATAAGCACTGAAATTGTAGTTATGCAAATCCAACTTAATGCCATGGCTACTTTGTCTATCATTAAAGACACCTTCCTAGTCACAACCACTAAATAAATCATAATAATTCAATCATTGCAAGATCATAGAAACGAATTTTAGAAGAAACAACCATTTCTTCATTAAAGCAACATGCTTGAGATGTGACTATACCCCAAAAAAACTATACAACATATGAAGATCCTTATCACAAAATTCAACAACTTATTTTGGAAAAATACCTAACCATGATTGTTCTTTTTTCAAAGATATGTAGATGTATTATATGTCACATATTTTTTCACATGATAACCATGCACTATAATGTCAAATCTTCTACATTATAAAGTTTAATATTACCTTAACTCTACTCAAGCTTGAAATTAACCAATAGTTAACATCTAAATTCCCTACATAGATGTGGGTATCCAATGACAACATGCTCTTGTTGTATGATAGATAATTACCCATGTTGGACTTTCCTAAATTTTCCAATGTGTGGTAATGCATAGAGAAAATTTTCTACTCTTAAGTACAACCAAGAATTCAATCTCCTATACTAACCTATTCGTATAAAAAAATATTTTATTTTTTTTCTTATAAAATTTTCCATTTAAGAAGTCACACCTAAACTACCTCAAATACCAAATTACAATTATGTCTCTATGAAAATATATTATACATATTAGTTATAATTACAATATCACATATTTATACATCACATTAAGTATTGAAATATCTTAACCAACTAATCTAATTAATCGAAAAAAAATTAATTAGAATTATCTCACACATGAAACTTTATTATATAAATCTATTATCATCACAATATCATATATTTATACGATGGTTAAGAATTAAAATAGATTGACCATCTTACCCAAAGTTAATTGAAAAAATATCTCAATATATAGTGATATACAAACTAACTTCTAGATTTATAAAATTTGAAATTTAATCATTATTATTTTTAATTAATTTTGATAGTGAAAATCTTTTCTACTATCCGTTAAAACTGAGAGAGAATTCCCTTTATGTTGTTGTTGGCTGTTCATGATATAAATAATTTATTTTGTATTTTATTTTAAACTTATTTTGTTATATATTTTATATGGTTGATATTTAAATTATAATAATTAACTATTTATAATTTTATTTAATTTATATTATTAATTATAAAAAATAATAAATTAGTTAAACAATATTTTTAACAATTATGGAGATTTTTAGCTTATAAATAAGTTGTGTTATAATGTCATTACTTATCAATACTATATGTTAAAGAACATGTGTTGATTAATTAAAAGAGAGTAACTAATTTCTAATAAATATTGACCCTTATATGTGAATACTATTATAAATCTTCTTACATATTTTATAGAGATTAAATTTATAGCATTCATTTAACTCTTGATTTTTGAATACTACCATAAAATTTTTGACTTATTCCATTAAATTTAAATATTTTTCACCCACTTAATAATTATTAACAACTAAATCAAAATTGTGAAAAACTATTTTAAAATAAATGCATACATAAGCATATAAAACAATCATAAAATAACATTTTATCCTTCGTTGAAAAAAAATACACAATTTTGAATAGAACATTGAAATCCTTACATGATATTTTTCTCCTTTTAAATAAGTAGCAAGTCCGCTACTGTTATATATTATTTTGTTCTCACTTTGACTGTGCAAAAACATGATATCATAGTTATTTTCCATCCAAGTTATTATTATTACAGTAACTTGTCCCTTCTTTTCTCTAGAACTATGTTCTAGATTAGTAGCTCAATTAATGTAAACTTGATTAGGATTTAACTTGTATATGTGAAATATCGGTTTGAAACCGAATAGTAGCATAACGTTCTGTCTTGGATTTGTCTTGCAATATATTACTCCCCGTGACATATCCATTTCAGCCTAACAAATTCTCTATTCTACTAAGTTGGGTGTTTATTTATGATGAAACTGAGAATTTGAGGGTTGCCCAAATTCCCAATTCCTTTAAAACTCTTGATACTGGACCTGTGGGTTATGGGCCCACTTAGCCTCGACAGAAGCATTCTAAGACTTCAAAACAGAGATCTTCTTTAACTATCGAACCAGCCCTTTAAAACAACGTTTGAAAGCGTGTTAAAGCGGTGATTTATACAACTGAACCCAGGTCTGATTGATCTGGTCGTTCACTCTGGTAGGCATCCACTTCATCCAAATATTTTAGAGATTTGATCATCCTGTAAAAATGACAAGAGGAAAGCTCGTTGCAGTAGGGACAGGCCTTCGAATTTGACACACAATTATACACACGATACCGAACCGCTCCACCTTCTGTTGGTGGTGTACATTACAAGCGTTGTTCACCCAAATAATACCACACAGTTATATCTATTCAGTTGAAAATTTTTAAGGAGTTCCGCCCGTATACCCTGTCTCGAGCCAGATGTTGGAAAAATAATTTCCTTCCAAGCACTCGTTGGAGAATCCGCTCCAAAATAACTAATGCCAGCTCCATATATTATCACAATATGGCAGGTCATTCATATTCAATCCCAAAGCTTGAAACCTAAAAGGATTACACACATATTTAGCAGATGCTGCTGTGGCATATTCATCCCATCCAAGCACGACAGTAACAATTAAGAACGCAACCACGTTATCTAGAGCCATTGTCAAACTGAATGACTACCTTTAAGATTCTAGCGAAACAAGCTTTAACTGCGCCAGCGGTATAAAATCATCTATATACTGAATTTTGTTGACTGAGAGGTCGAGGTATCAAAGGGATTCCAATCGTGCTTCTACCAGATATTCCAAACCCCTGGCTATTCGGTTGTTGCTCAAAATAAGCTTTTGGAGATGTAGCAGGCGATGAAAATCAACTAGAGAAGAAACTCCGACACATGCACTTCATACATAACGTTTAAACAATAAACGATTAACATAACCGATAGTTACGCAAGCAATTCAAATTGCCATTGATCCTGTAAGTGATCAATGTCAATTGACAAGTTCACAACACGAATTAAGCCAATTATCAAACATACATAAACTTATAAATGGGCACAACATACACTAAAACCAAGTTTATATATATATCACAAAACGATTATAAAATTAAGGAATTTCAGCCTTAAAACGAAGTCTTGCTCCGCTACATCTTGACCCTCACAATATTTCTCACAGAACAGATATCTCTCACACCCTATCCCATTACATTTATATAAGATGCATTAGGTAGAATCGATAAGATATTCTCCAAGTTTTTCTACAATGAAAGCTCTCCAAAAAGTGTGCATGGTTGTATCCATCTTATCCGCTTTAAATCTGCTTTAACTTATCCACTTTAAATGTATTTTCCTGCTTTAAAACAGAATTTTCTTTTGTTCTGATCCTCTGGTCCACGTTTGCTTGTTTTGTTTCTGGTTTCTCCCACATCAGACTCCCGAGGCACAAACATTTATGACCTCCTGGTCATATGCTTCTCCTGGTCTTTAGCAATTTTATCCACTGCATTCCTTCACTGCAACCAACCTCTGCAGTAACAGCCTCCTCTGTTACACCATACCTCACCAAGCCCTCTGCACTCGGTCTTTTGGCATCCTCTAGGTTGCTGCAAATCTTCTCACCTTCAACTGCCTCTACCTACGCAAAATATAAAGACCATACCTATTCATACTTCATTAAGAACTGTACCTCCTTCCGTAGAATCTTTTACTACTCTGATACCAACTGATGAAACTGAGAATTTGAGGGTTGCCCAAATTCCCAATTCCTTTAAAACTCTTGATCTTGGACCTGTAGGTTATGGGCCCACTAAGCCTCGACGGAAGCATTCTAAGACTTCAAAACAGAGATCTTCTTTAACTATCGAACCAGCCATTTAAAACAACGTTTGAATGCGTGTTAAAGCAATGATTTATACAACTCAACACAGGTTTGATTGATCTGGTCGGCATCCGCTTCATCCAAATATTTTAGAGATTTGATCATCCTGTAAAAATGACAAGAGGAAAGCTCGTTGCCACAGGGATAGACCTTCAAATTTGACACACAATTATACACACGATACCCAACCGCTCCACCTTCTGCTGGCGGTGTACATTACAAGTGATGTTCATCCAAATAATATGACACAGTTATATCTATTCAGTTCAAAACTTTTAAGGAGCTCCGCCCGTATACCCTGTCTCGAGCCAAATGTTGGAAAAATAATCGCCTTCCAACCACTCATTGGAGAATCTGCTCCAAAATAACTAATTCCAGCTCCATATATTATCACGATATGGCAGGTCGTTCATATTCAATCCCAAAGCATGAAACCTCAAAGGATTACACACATATTCAGCAGACGCTATTGTGGCATATTCAACCCATCCAAGCACGACAGTAACAATTAACAACGTAGCCATGTTATCCCGAGCCATTGTCAAACTGAATGACTACCTTTAAGATTCCAGCGAAACAAGCTTTAACTGTGCCAACGGTATAAAATCATCTATATACTGAATTTTGTTGACTGAGAGGTCGAGGTATCAAAGGGATTCCAGTCGTGCTTCTACCAGATATTCCAAACCCCCGGCTATTCGATTTTTGCTCAAAATAAGCTTCTGGAGGTGTAGCAGGTGATGAAAATCAACTAGAGAAGAAACTCTGACATCCGCACTTCATAAAAAAAGTTTAAACAATAAACGATTAACATAATAGACAGTTACGCAAGCATTTCAAATCGCCATTGATCTTGTAAGTGATCAATGTCGATTGACAAGTTCACAACACGAATTAAGCCAATTATCAAACATACATAAACTTATAAATGGGCACAACATACACTAAAACCAGGTTTATATATATATCACAAAACGATTATAAAATTAAGGCATTTCAGCCTTAAAACGAAGTCTTGCTCCGCTACATCTTGACCCTCACAATATTTCTCACAGAACAGATATCTCTCACACCCTATGCCATTACATTTATATAATATGCATTAGGTAGAATCAATAAGATCTTCTCCAAGTTTTTCTACAATGAAAGATCTCCAAAAGCGTGCATGGCTGTATCCATCTTATCCGCTTTAAATGTGCTTTAACTTATCCACTTTAAATGTATTTTCCTGCTTTAAAACAGAAGTTTCTTTTGTTCTGATCCTCTGGTCCATGTTTCCTTTCTTTGTTGCTGGTTGCTCCCGCATCAGACTCCTGAGGTACAAAAATTTATGACCTCCTGGTCATATGTTTCTCCTAGTCTTTAGCAATTTTGGCCACTGCATTCCTTCACTGCAACCAACCTCTATAGTAACAGCCTCCTCTGTTACACAATACCTCACCAATCCCTCTGCACTCGGTCTTTTGGCATCCTCTTGGTTGCTGCAAATCTTCTCACCTTCAGCTGCCGCTACCTACGCAAAATATAAAGACCATACCTATTCATACTTCATTAAGAACTGTACCTCCTTCCGCAGAATCTTTTACTGCTCTGATGCCAACTGATGAAACTGAGAATTTGAGGGTTGCCCAAATTCCCAATTCCTTTAAAACTCTTGATCCTAGACCTGTGGGTTATGGGCCCACTAAGCCTCGACGGAAGCATTCTAAGACTTCAAAACAAAGATCTTCTTTAACTATCAAACCAGCCCTTTAAAACAACGTTTGAATGCATGTTAAAGCAGTGATTTATACAACTGAACCCAAGTCTGATTGATCTGGTCGGCATCCGCTTCATCCAAATATTTTAGAGATTTGATCATCCTGTAAAAATGACAAGAGGAAAGCTCGTTGCAGCAGGGACAGGCCTTCAAATTTGACACACAATTATACACACGATACCCAACCGCTCCACCTTCTGCTAGCGGTGTACATTACAAGCGATGTTCATCCAAATAATACGACACAGTTATATCTATTCAGTTGAAAACTTTTAAGGAGCTCTGCCCGTATACCCTGTCTCGAGCCAAATGTTGGAAAAATAATCGCCTTCCAAGCACTCGTTGGAGAATCCGCTCCAAAATAACTAATGCCAGCTCCATATATTATCACAATATGGCAGGTCCTTCATATTCAATCCCAAAGATTGAAACCTTAAAGGATTACACACATATTCAGCAGACACTGTTGTGGCATATTTAGCCCATCCAAGCACGACAATAACAATTAAGAATGCAGCCATGTTATCCTGAGCCATTGTCAAACTGAATGACTACCTTTAAGATTCCAGCGAAACAAGCTTTAACTGTGCCAGTGGTATAAAATCATCTATAATGAATTTGGTTGACTGAGAGGTCGAGGTATCAAAGGGATTCCAGTTGTGCTTCTACCAGATATTCGAAACCCCCGACTATTCGATTGTTGCTCAAAATAAGCTTCTGGAGGTGTAGCAGGCGATGAAAATCAACTAGAGAAGAAACTCCGACATCCGCACTTCATACATAATGTTTAAAAAATAAACGATTAACATAACAGACAGTTACGTAAGCAATTCAAATCGCCATTGATCTTGTAAGTTATCAATGTTGATTGACAAGTTCACAACACGAATTAAGCCAATTATCAAACATACATAAACTTATAAATGGGCACAACATACACTAAAACCAGGTTTATATATATATCACAAAACGATTATAAAATTAAGGCATTTCAGCCTTAAAACGAAGTCTTGCTCCGCTACATCTTGACCCTCACAATATTTCTCACAGAACAGATATCTCTCACACCCTATCCCATTACATTTATATAAGATGCATTAGGTAGAATCGATAAGATCTTCTCCAAGTTTTTTTACAATGAAAGCTCTCCAAAAACCGTGCATGGTTGTATCCATCTTATCCGCTTTAAATCTGCTTTAACTTATTCCCTTTAAATGTATTTTCCTGCTTTAAAAGAGAATTTTCTTTTGTTCTGATCCTCTGGTCCACATTTGCTTGCTTTGTTGCTGGTTGCTCCCGCATCAGACTCCCGAGGCACAAAAATTTATGACCTCCTGGTCATATGCTTCTCCTGGTCTTTAGCAATTTTATCCACTGCATTCCTTCACTGCAACCAACCTCTACAGTAACAACCTCCTCTGTTACACCATACCTCACCAAGCCCTCTACACTCGCTCTTTTGGCTTCCTCTAGGTTGGTGCAAATCTTCTCACCTTCAGCTGCCGCTACCTACGCAAATTATAAAGACCATACCTATTCATACTTCATTAAGAACTGTACCTCCTTCCGCAGAATCGTTTACTGCTCTGATACCAACTGATGAAACTCAGAATTTGAGGGTTGCCCAAATTCCCAATTCCTTTAAAACTCTTGATCCTGGACCTGTGGGTTATGGGCCCACTAAGCCTCGATGAAAGCATTCTAAGACTTCAAAACAGAGATCTTCTTTAACTATCGAACCAGCCCTTTAAAACAATGTTTGAATGCGTGTTAAAGCAGTGATTTATACAACTCAACCCAGGTCTGATTGATTTGGTCGGCATCCGCTTCATCCAAATATTTTAGAGATTTGATCATGCTGTAAAAATGACAAGAGGAAAGCTCATTGCAGTAGGGACAGGCCTTCAAATTTGACACACAATTATACACACGATACCCAACCGCTCCACCTTCTGCTGGCGGTGTACATTACAAGCGTTGTTCATCCAAATAATACGACACAGTTATATCTATTCAGTTGAAAACTTTTAAGGAGCTCTGCCCGTATACCCTGTCTCGAGCCAAATGTTGGAAAAATAATCGCCTTCCAAGCACTCGTTGGAGAATCCGCTCCAAAATAACTAATGCCAGCTCCATATATTATCACAATATGGCAGGTCCTTCATATTCAATCCCAAAGCTTGAAACCTCAAAGGATTACACACATATTCAGCAGACGCTATTGTGGCATATTCAGCCCATCCAAGCATGACAGTAACAATTAAGAACGCAGCCATGTTATCCTGAGCCATTGTCAATCTGAATGACTACCTTTAAGATTCCAACGAAAGAAGCTTTAACTATGCCAGCGGTATAAAATCATCTATATACTGAATTTTGTTGACTGAGAGGTCGAGGTATCAAAGGGATTCCAGTCGTGCTTCTACCAGATATTCGAAACCCCCAGCTATTCGATTGTTGCTCAAAATAAGCTTCTGGAGGTGTAGCAGGCGATGAAAATCAACTAGAGAAGAAACTACGACATCCGCACTTCATACATAACGTTTAAACAATAAAAGATTAACATAACAGACAATTACGCAAGCAATTCAAATCACCATTGATCCTGTAAGTGATCAATGTCGATTGACAAGTTCACAACACGAATTAAGCCAATTATCAAACATACATAAACTTATAAATGGGCACAACATACACTAAAACCAGGTTTATATATATATATATATATCACAAAACGATTACAAAATTAAGGCATTTCAGCCTTAAAACGAAGTCTTGCTCCGCTACATCCTGACCCTCATAATATTTCTCATAGAACAGATATCTCTCACACCATATCCCATTACATTTATATAAGATGCATTAGGTAGAATCGATAAGATCTTCTCCAAGTTTTTCTACAATGAAAGCTCTCCAAAAAGCGTGCATGGTTGTATCCATCTTATCCGCTTTAAATCTGCTTTAAATTATCCGCTTTAAATGTATTTTCCTACTTTAAAACAAACTCTTCTTTTGTTCTGATCCTCTGGTGCACATTTGCTTGCTTTGTTGCTCGTTGCTCCCGCATCAATTTCAGTTAGCATAGGGGCAAGCTTTGATTTATTTGTCAGCCATGGCTAGTATTCATCCAAGGACACAGTGACTTCGATTTGTTTTCAAAGGGTTTACTAATCAAGATACCATCATAACATTGGCCTTCCATTCATCCAGTTTCCTATTCAAGGTGACCTTCCATTTTTCCCAAGGCTTCACCCTTCAAGAAATCATGATAACATGGGTTACCTTCCACTCATCCATTTCCATTTTTTATTAAAATTTGATTTCCACTCATACATTTTCCTTACTTTTTTTCATTTAATAAGATACATGATGGGAGCATTGTTTCGAACAATTTTTTTTCTCTTCTCCATGTCTAACCTTGAAATCTTATTTTACTTCCCTTTTTATCATTTCTAAGTCCTCTCTAGCCCTCCTTCATTACTAAAGATTTTGGTTGCTTCATGTTCAGCTTCCACCTCATCCAATAAGTTGTGAGTTTTGTGGGCTTACGAATTTTAAAGTATTTCTCTTGGATTGATACCAAATGAAGAAAATGGAGATGTCAAGGCCTTAATAGAAACTTAAATTATTGATAATTATTCGAAAGGAAGAGGGGGAAGGCACAAAACTGACACACACAAACAATATGAGATGCTTCTATTCAATTGATCACACAAACTTGAATTGGCTACAATGAAATGAATAGGGGTATTTATAATTTTTAACTCATGACTCGATTGATGCTAATGTCAACATGAAAACACATATTAAATTAACATTTTCAAAAATAATACTGAATCCAAACTAATACACACTTGACTCAAATTAACTCACATTTACACTAGTTAACTCAAACTCTAAATTTGGAATACTCTGCATGTGGGAGTAATTAGCTATTTTTAACACCACCCTTAATTACGACTACTAAACTAAGACATGACTCCTGAAAACTCAAATAACCATGGTGGTTTAAGTCTCAGCCAGACTTACAACACCTAAGTTTCCTCTATGAAACTTAAATACACATTTTTCTAATGGCTTAGTGAATATATTAGCGAATTGATCACTCGATTTAAAACGATTTAAAGAAACTTATCCATTGCTCACAATTTCTCTAATAAAATGATATATTTTTATCAATATGTTTACTCTTTTCATGAAACAATCTATGCTTGGACAATGCAATAGCCGAGGTGTTGTCACAATATATTGTTGTTGATTCTTCTTTGTTATGTTGAAGTCCATCCAAAACTCTTTGTAACTAGTGCCCCAGTATTGCAGCAATAATGCTACAACTCATGGAACTCCTTTCTTTAATTTTATCAACCCGGTAGTTCGTAACAAACTTGGAAGCGACGGTGTTGTATGCACAAGTACTAGCTCTTGCCGCGGTTGTCACTTGATCAGCTGGCATAAGTCTACTAGGAGCTTAAGCCAACTTCTATGAGCTCTCAGAAGAATATTTTTAACGAATGGACGAAAACTAACTCAAAGAAGGCTGATCTA
>APFE030396003.1:0-29030 GCA_000404065.3 Pinus taeda | reverse complement strand
CCTTTTAATGCAACATTTATAATGTCACTTCTCCAGTATTTTGGTGATGGGTCATTAGTACTTGGAAATAAAGTCTCTCCACTCATTTAATCATAAATCCTTGAAAATGAGTTATTTCCATCTCTTGCTAAATTGGTAGTTTTTTACTACCTTAGTAGCAAGTCATCAATGAACTTACACACAAAATAAATTGTGTACAAAATATGTTGTGTATAGCCACACAATATTTTGACCATGCCTTGTCTAAATATTTTCACATTTTTACTCTTATCCTACTATCAAACCATTACAATTTATCTAGAAGTCCTTTTTTCATAGCCTATCTAGTTCACATATTGACACAGGGTTACCCCTACTTTACCCACAGTATGCATGGATTATGCACATATCTGATCTGTCCCAAGAATTTTAACTCACTAAGGAGTTAAATCTTCAATTCTTAAAGTTAAAGGCCCATCCATCAGTTCCCATTCTTTATGGTTCATTAAACCCCAACATAGTCCAGTCCTCCATTCAATATGCATTTATCAGACTTAAATCACCCCTTATCCTTCGTATGTGTCTCTATTTAAAGCCTTGATTTTAAACCCTTCATATCGGGACTATCAGGACTTTATAAAACCTTATAACCTTCATCCATTTATAATCAAAACTCATTAAACCCTTATAACCCGTCATTAATTCTTATTCCCACATATATAACCAAACCCACATGTTCCTTTGGTTAATTCGAGTTTAACCCACAATTCCTTCTATCGGCGCTTTAATCCCTTTTATAACCATTTACAAAGGAAATACATTCAAAACATACCTTTCTCCCTTTGGTACGGCCTCTACACATTTCTCGAGGCTACACCTTTATCGCAATCAGCAATCGCTCCTTCACAGTCACATTAACACATACCATCCGCTTTCCGGATATGTGATCATATATTCCAGATTTCAAATAACAATAATTGTGCTTCATTTCCCTATCGAGACTGCTCATATCGCATGCCTTAATACTCCTCCACTGATAAAAGCACCATTTACCTATTGCGATGCGATATTTATTAACAATCACCACTGTCGATCCTTCTTTCGATCTGACAGTTCTTAGCCTTCCCGATCAACAAACTTGCATTACAAATCTTTGTTGTTGATCTACATTTAGAAGATCCGGTGGTTCACACCGATTTCAGGATGACAACAAGCCTGACAATTAACTGGCTACACAGACCCGATGGAATTATAAATTCCCAATCTAATAAAGTTCGGGTTCGTGCCTTTTGATTAACGTTTGGCCAAGTTCCGCCCGATGATCGTTGATGTTATATCATCGATGGCTGCGACGCATGATTTAATCTTGGCCATTGATCACCAAGGTCCAATGGCTATTATTTGTCCACACTTCATTCCTTCACCCTCTTTATTTACTTGGGTTTTACGCATTTCTTCAGTCTTATATGGTTTTCGGGTTTTCTTCAGGGTTTCGTCCCTTGGCTTTTCCGCTACTTAATTCGCATCCGCTTGAACTTAAACATTGTGAATTCTTACTTCGGATCATTCCAAAGCATCACTTGGATTCTCCGATTGAAACTTTGTCCCTTCTCTTCCTCTGTATATTCACCATGACTCCACCTACATATATTTATTTCACAGGACTCTAGTTCACATTGCATTTATCATTCAATCACTCGAAATACACATTCGAACTCAGAATTGAGTTGTTTATATTAACAAACAAATATTTACATAAAAGAATCTATTTGGCCTAATCTTCAATGTCGGTGGCCTCTATCACACTTAGCCCATAGGCTTAAATCCCACATTATAGCTTAACCAGCTAATTATCTAACTTTCCAACTTATCCAACCTCTGTCTTTGCCTTTTAGGCTTACATTTATGCATAAGGACTCTAAAACCAATTCCTGGTTTAGATCCATGAATTCCTTAACAAAATTCCTAAATCTCTTTCTTGTTCCTAAAACTCCTCTCTAATCCCTAAATCCACGAACTGACTCCTAATCTAATATTTACAATCAATTCTCAAATCCCTCATTCTCTCAACTATCCTAAATATCTCGTGTTCTCGTATATTCTAGAACATTTACAAATATGCCTCACAATATTCAATTAATTCCCTATTCTATCTTCTCTCATTAAAATCACTCAAAAGATTAATAATTACATTTAATTCACTCTTTGGAACCCAACTTCCTTAAAAACACAATACCCCTATGTCTATGAAAATACAATGAGTTTTCTTGGCCTGAATGCTCCTGCATCAAACTCCCCAAGTAAAAAATTTCCATGATCTCCTGATGATGTGTCTTCATAAGTTGATTGAAAATCTCCAAGGTTCCAAATTTTAGTTTTTAGCTGCCCAAATGCTTTGCTCCTTTATTGTTGTTGTATTCTGTTGTTTTCTGCTCTATCTTCCTCTCCTTGTCAATCAGGTTCATACTCTGATTGATCATCCTTCCTGCTGCTATGATTTTCCTCCCTATAGCCTGTTTCATCATTAGCTGCCATAATTCTTCAATCTCCATCTCCAACCATCCTTGGGCTGGTCCATACTTTTCCACTTACGGTTATTTGTTTCCTTCTACTTTAGGTTTTTGCTTCTATCCACCAATTCTTCAAACTATTGTTGGTTACTTTCAACTTGTAGTTGCTAGTTTACTACTTGTTCTTCTACTCTTACTCTTGTTGTAGACATTGCTCTTGCTCTTGCTTCTATTTCTGCTCTTGATTTGATTCCTACACTTACTTTGACTGCCTCCCTTTCATCCTTACCCTCTGTCAAGATTACCCTTGTCTTCATTGAATCATGACTGCCCAACATTCTCTCCAGCGATTGAACACCTCTGCTCCATGGATTGCATTATTCCATAGAATCTTCTTCTTTCATTTTTATTTGGCTACTCATATGTGTAAAATTTCTTCCAACATCTGTAATTAAACTTGCACTCACAAAACAATTATTAAAATAAAAAACATAAGGCCTCTGTGCCTTTTCTCACAAGCATAACTTATTGACTCTATTTCTTCATTCTCTATTGGAATAAAATTCTGATCCTCTATCCCTTTGATAGTTTTAGATGTTTGTCCATCACTCTCCCTTTGATCATTTAAGAAAATCAATTCCTCATTATTATCTTCAATAGCAAATTTCCTACCATAGGACACAATTGTCTCATCTATACTGAATATATTTCCTCCATTAAGCATGGAATTTCAGAACTCCTTTTGTTGTAATAGCTCAACTTGATCTTCACTTGAAATAAATTCATCATCATACTTTACCTAGCAATTTTCAGCTTCATTCAAGACATTTCCATAAAATGGTTTATCTTCTGCAATACCTGCATTCATACATAACCTATCAGTTGTAAAACCACAAGACCTCCTGACCTCATCTAATGATTCAATCACCAATTCCTCCTTTTGTTCCAAGTCCTTTACATGACTTAGAAATATTTCGATGGTCTTCTCCTCAATCTCATAAAGTCCTTTACTTGATTGCCTGATATCCTTCCCTACTTCCTCTTTTAAGCAAAATTTAGATTATGCCTGTCTTCTTCCCTCTTTATGACAATATCAGCAAATTGTCCTTCTTTCCATGTTTCACCTGCAAACATACACAAATTATCAGATTTAAAATCATCAGACATTTTGCCCTCACTTAAAGTTTCAGTCTTCAAGTCTTCATATTCACCTAGAACTTCATCCTGCTCTGGTTCACAAATGGACACTTCCATTTCCAACTCATCTTGTCTGAGTTTTCCCATCAACCACCTTACTTATCTTTGTTGTAGCTTTCTTTGCAATTTATGCCACTTCACTGACTTCTTCCTCAAGACCCAACCTATTCTCTAGCTTTCCTCTAGTATCCTCATCAATACATCTAGTTATTCTTTCAACTCTGCAATTTTCTTGTCAAATTCCTCTTGATTCATCCTCTTGTCATTTTCCTTGGCATCCTCTTTCTTCATATTTATTTTGTTTTGGTCTTCCTCAGAACCTCTACTATGACTATCAGTAGCCATCTTCTTCTCCATCTCTATGAGTTCCTCACTCATTCACTATGAGCTCCACAAAAGCCTCAACAACAACAAGTCATCCCTGTTGCCACTTACCTCACAAAGCTTTCCTCTGTACTTGGTCTTTTGGCAAGCAATTGGTTCTCTACCTCTGGAACCTCCTTTGAGAACTCTTCTCTGCTCCTTTAGGCTTCAACTCATCTGCACTTCTTTAAGAACACAATTGTCCTACTGTATTTCAATCACTATGAAATACTTGGTTCTGACCACTTCTTCTTTCAGTTAGAAAGTCTTACTAGCTTCCTTCATTACCTTGGGAATTCTACCCACATCCTTTTGTGGAATTGCTTTTGTGATCTGCAACAATATCTCTACAGTAACAAGTCTCCTTCTTGCTACATATGGCTCACTAAGCTTCTCTCCTCTGAGCTCAGTCTCTCAGCATCTCTCTGGTTCTTTCCTTTGGAACCAATCAAGCACTCCTTGCTCTTAGGCTATTGCTACAATCTTCTCACCTCCTTATGCTGTTACCTATGCACCAATATAAACCTAACTCTTCCATCTTCAAATCAAATCAAACAAAACATGTCATCTCACCTCCAAGGTCTCTACATGATCTTGTTCCACAATTTACCTATACTTTGGGTGGATTGTCCTCCTTTTCTTGCATCTGCAAATTCTGTTGTACTTTATCTCTGTGTGCCTATTATTTATCAGATTAAAATTTGATCTCCCTTGCCTACATACACATCTTAAAGCACAACTCTTTTCTAAGTCCTTTTCTACATAATTCCCTTATTATGTTTTGCTATCAATTGTTCCAATAACAATTATGCTCTGATACTAAATGACACAGGGTTACCCCTACTTTACCCATAGTATGCATGGATTATGCACATATAGAATCTTTCCCGGGAATTTTAACTCACTAAGGAGTTAAATCTTCAATTCTTAAGGTTAAAGGCCCATCCATTAGTTCCTATGCTTTATGGTTTATTAAACCCAAACATAGTCCAATCCTCCATTCAATATGTATCTATTGTACTTAAATCACCCCTTATCCTTCGTGTGTGGCTTTATTTAAAGCCTTGCTTTTAAACCCTTCCTATTCGGACTATCAGAACATTATAAAACCTTATAACCTTCATCCATTTATAAGCGGAACTCATTTAATGCTTATAACCCTTAATTAATTCTTATTCTGGCATATATAACCAATGCCACATGTGTCCTTTGGTTAATTTGGGTAAAACCCACAATTCCTTCTATCGGTGCTTTAGTTCCTTTTATAACCATTTACAAAGGAAATATATTCAAAACATACCTTTTCGCCTTTGGTATGGCCTCTACACATTTCCCGAGGCTACACCTTTATTGCAATAGGTAATTTCTCCTTCGCAGTCACATTAACAAATACCTTCCACTTTCATGATATGCGATCATATATTCCAGATTTCAAATAACACTAATTGCGCTTCATTTCCCTAACAGGTCTGCTCCTATTGCATGCCTCGATACTCCTCCGTCGATCAAAGTACCGTTTACTTGTTGCGATGTGATATTTATTAATAATCACCACCGTTGATCCTCCTTTCGATCCGACGTTTCTTAGCCTTCCCGATCAACAAACTTGCATTACAAATCTCTGTCGTTGATCTGCATTTAGAAGATCCGATGCTTCAAACCGATTTCAGGATGACAACAATCCCGACAATTAACTAGGTACATGGACTTGATCGAATTATAAATTCCCAATCTAATAAAGTTTGGGTCCGTGCCTTTTAATTAACATTCAGCAAACTTCCGCTCGATGACTGTTGATGTTATATCATCGACAGTTGTGATGTTGTGCTACGCAACTTAATCCTGGCCATTGATCACCAAGATCGATTGGCTATGATTCGTCCACACTTCATTCCCTCACCCTCTTTCTTTACTTGGGCTTTTCACATTTCTTCAGTCTTCTATGGTTTTCAGGTTTTCTTCAGGGTTTCGTCCCTTGGCTCTTCCGCTACTTAATTCGCGTCTGCTTGAACTTAAACACCATGAATTCTTACTCTAGATCATTCCAAAGCATCACTTGGATTCTATGATTGGCCCTCTGCCTCTTCTCTTCCTCTGTATATTCACCACGACTCCACCTCCATATATTTATTACACATGACTCTGGTTCACATTACATTTTTCGTTCAATCACTCAAAATACACATTTGAACTCAAAATTGAGTTGTTTATATTAATAAACAAATATTTCCATAAAAGAATCTCTTCGGCCTGATCTTAAATTTCAATGGCCTCTCTCACACTCAACTCGTAGGCTTAAATCCCAAACTCTAGCTTAACCAATTAATTACCTAACTTTCTAACCTATCCAACCTCTGGCTTTTCCTTTTAGGCTTACATTTATACATAAGGACTCTAAAACCAATTCCTGGTTCAGATCCATGAATTCCTTAACAAAATTCCTAAATCTCTTTCTTGTTCTTAAAACTCCTCTCTAATCACGAAATCCATTAACTGACTCCTAATCTAAGATTTACAATCAATTCTCAAATCCCTCAATCTCGCAACTATCCTAAATCTCTCGTGTTCTCCCATATTCGAGAACATTTACAAATAAGCCTCACAATATTCAATTAATTCCCTATTCTAGCTTCTCTCATTAAAATCACTCAAAACATTAATAATTACATTTTGTTCACTCTTAGGAACCCAACTTCCTTGAAAACACAATACCCCTATGTCTACTAAAATACAATGAGTTTTCTTGGCCTGAATGCTCCTGCATCATATATATATTATTATTTTTCACATTTTGGACCCTATTACTACTTCCCACCATGTTCTTTAAGACTTTTTTTTCTAGAGTTACTTCGTTTAGCCCCTCCTTAAAGCTTTAGCATAGTGTCTTATTCACATCAATCCCATCACATAATAAATAATATTGGCTAATAACTTTTCAAGTGTTTTTTAATCAATTAATTGACCTCTTTTATTTATTTTGTTGGTTTTCTATATCCATCACAATAACCAAGGGTTTTATATCCATTAACATATATAGGTTTAATTATAAAATTTGAAGAAAATATTTTATTTTTCCTATATAAATTATTGGGTTATACCTTGACTTCTCAATTATATACATATTTGGACTTACCTACTAACATTCTCCTCTTGTATTTCTTTTCACTCTAGTTTTCCTTCTCAAGACATGTCTATCATGTGGATCCTCTATCCTAACTATTTCTTAAAGTCCTTTCCATTACTTAAATGACAGGTGTTTTTCTTTGAATGCTTGTTTCATTAGATATCTTGTTCCATGTCAAATCAAATTGTAATGAGATACAACACCATTATTGGTATTTATATTTGTTGGCCATCATACTTCCAATGGACCATGTCCTTTATATTTTGATGAATTATGTTCTTCTAAATAAACCATCTCTTGTTAGATACCTAAAAATAGGGATTGTTCTCTATTGTAAATATTATTGCTACTCGTTTAGGAGAAATATGAAAAGTCATATGTGAAAAACAATAGTCAACATAACTCTTTGAGAATGAAACCAAAGGTCATGCCTCAATATATTAATATGTCACCCACATTAATAAAATACATTCAATATTGGAGTTATTCAAGGTTTGTAAGTGGTATTGGAGTATTGGTGCTCTTAGATAGCTCAATGGTCTTTAATATTGGTTGTTTCATTTTTTCTCAATAGCTCTAGAACGTCCATCATCCATTTCCTTTTGAAGTCTGAGATATATGGCTATTAAAATTTATCTACTGCAAAATTTTATATAGTTGCTAAATTAGGTTTTCATGGTTGTTGGATCATTTCTCTCACTTATAAATCACCCTTCTCACTCGTTGATTCAAATTGGTATTCCTAGATGGAATTTTTCCCTTTCCAATCGACCATACTCAACGTTGGCAATGTTTCCTTCCCTTACAAGTTGCACACTACCATCTAATGCATGTTACATGTCTTCCCTTTTCTCGTTGACCATCGGTTGACTCCACCTAAACTCTCAACAATTTAATTACTTATATTAGTCAAATTATCTTTACACGTGGCCCATTTTCCCTTTCCTTGACAATTTCACACTATGGTTTGGTTGATTTCCTTTAGTTGGGTGATTTTTCATTTTCCATAGGTCATTTTCATCTTCCTATATATTTCTCTCTCACCCAAAGGTTATACGGCAACCATATAATCCTCACACAAGCCAGGAGACTCTCTCTTTCTCTCCATGGGATTACATGATTGATTGTTGACCATTTTAATACCTTGTTGAGTTGACTTCTAATTTTGTCTAATCGATTTCCACATCCTTTTGTCATTCCTTTAAATAAGTGACTTACATTTTTTACCTTAGCAATTAAATGAGTAGCACGATTATTGAATTAATACTGGGTCAACTTGTCTATGTTTTCCTATACAAAAGTGCACATTGAATGTTTTGAAGCTAGGATTCCATGTTCTTTATTTGAATTTTATAGTGCATGTGGTTTGAAAAACCTATAGTAAACCAACATAGCCAGTCTTGGAAATCATTTTGGCATGGGCATTACTTATAGTTTCAAAGTGATTTTCTTTTTGGAAATGCATCTCTTGTCTCAATTTTTGGTGTGGTTCTTAGTGGAGAAAATTATCTATAATGGTAAAGAAATATTGAGAACACTTTGATCTTTAATTATTTTTATTATCGCATTTGTGATGCATATATTTCAACTATCAAACCTACAATAGATAAAAATCTTGTGGCATGAACAACTAAATATAAGAAATCATCTTCCTTGGTTATTTCTTTTGTAAATGAAAAGGTGAGTCATCACATTAGGTCTATAAAATATCATTGGTGTGACTTGAAGAAGTTGAAATATTTTTATGATTCATATTCAAAATTGGAGATAATTCAATTATAGTTAAATCTCTTTAATCTAGAGTTGAAGGGTAATGATCCCATGGCTTTCACATTCAAAATTAAATCCATCATGCATGAAAAGATGATGTTGTTGATATGAATATATACATTACTCTCATGGCCTTTATCAAGGCCCTCTACCCAACATATTCTCACTATCTTGAACCATTTCAAACTAGTGACCAATTATGCAATTTGAGTGATTTTGGCGAACTCTGGTGGTTTTCGACTGTGTTGAATACATTTATGCATTCAAAAGTGTATTTTATACAACAAAAATTCTTGAAAATGTATTGTCTAATTTTGGTGAATTCCGGTGAAAAAAACTATTTCGTCTAAATTTAGACTCTGCATACATACACAAAAATATTAATATTTTAAAATATATTTTACAATATTTATATACTTCAACACAAAGCTACTAATATTTTACTATTTTATTTTAATGATTATGGGTTTTTGCACTATTTTTTAATTCATATTCATTATACCTTATAAATATACGTTTAACGTAAATTTTTGTGAGTACCCATAAATTCAACTAATAATTGTTAATCTACTTAAATCTATATTAATATTTTGATAACAATATCTATATATTCACACACAAAATATTAATATTGTACTTCTTTATTTTATTAATTATGGGTTTTTAAATATTTTTGAAATAATGCTCATTAGATTTTGTAAATGTAGATTTCTATGAGTTTCTTCAAAAAATTTAAGTAAACATATAGACCACACACACACACACCACACAACAGATATTATATAATAATATTATATTATATATTGAAGGTTAGTTTAAAATGGTCACTACAAGAGTCATTTTTCTTCAAAATTTGAAAATTAGTTTCTGTAAAATATATCTTCATATATATATATATATATATATATATATAATATATATATATATGATACAGGCTTGAGGTGGGCCTATGGTTAAGAGGCATGTGTTTCTCCTAAGAGGTCACAGGTTCAGAACGGGGGGTAGAGTATGTATTGCCTTCGTAGACTTAGCAGTTCGATCGTGTGAGAAGGGTGGGGTCCCTTGTTCCCACAAACAGGGGTCTATACACCAATTTGGTGTCTGGGCTTGGGCCTGTGACCTATACAAAGGATATATATATATATATTATATATATATATATATATTATATATATATTATATTATTGATAATACATATATTCCCCTTTAATGCAACATTTATAACGTCACTTCTCCACTACTTTAGTGATGGGTCATTAGTACTTGGAAGTAAAGTCTCTCCACTCATTTAATCATAAATCCTTGAAAAAGTGTAATTTCCATCTCTTACTAAATTGGTAGTCTTTTACTAACTTAGTAACAGGTCATCAATGAACTTACACACAAAATAACTTGTGTACAAAAAAATATGTTGTGTATAGCCACACAAAATTTTGACCGTGCCTTGTCTAAATATTTTCACATTTTTACTCTTATCCTACTATCAAACCATTATAATTTATTTAGAAGTCCTTTTTTCATAACCTATCTAATTCACATATTGACGCAAGGTTACCCCTACTTTACCCACAGTATGCATGGATTATGCACATATCTGATCTGTCCTAGGAATTTTAACTCACTAAGGAGTTAAATCTTCAATTCTTAAGGTTATAGGCCCATCCATCAGTTCCTATGCTTTATGGTTCATTAAACCCCAACATAGTAGTCCTCCATTCAATATGCATCTATCGGACTTAAATCAACCCTTATCCTTCGTATGTGGCTTTATTTAAAGCCTTGCTTTTAAACCCTTCCTATCAGAACTTTATAAAAACTTATAACCTTCATCAATTTATAATCAGAACCCATTTAACCCTTATAACCCGTCATTAATTCTTATTCCCGCATATATAACGAAACCCACATGTTCCTTTGGTTACTTTGGGTTTAACCCACAATTCCTTTTGTCGGCGCTTTAATCCCTTTTATAACCATTTACAAAGGAAATACATTCAAAACATACCTTTTTGCCTTTGGTACGACCTTTACACGTTTCCCGAGGCTACACCTTTATCGAAATTGGAAATCGCTCCTTCACAATCACATTAACACATACCATCTGCTTTCCCGATATGCAATCATATATTCTAGATTTCAAATAACACTAACTGTGCTTGATTTCCCTATCAGGTCCACTCCTATCGCATGCCTTAATACTCCTCCTCTGATAAAAGCATCGTATACCTATTGCGATGCGATATTTATTAACAATCACCACCGTTGGTCCTCCTTTCGATCTGATGGTTCTTAGCCTTCCCGATAAACAAACTTGCATTACAAATATCCGTTGATCTACATTTAGAAGATCCGACGGTTCACACTGATTTCGGGATGACAACAAGCCCGACAATTAACTGGCTGCATGGACCTGATGGAATTATAAATTCCCAATCTAATAAAGTTCGGGTTCGCGCCTTTTGATTAACATTTGGCCAGCTTCCACCCGATGATCGTTGATGTTATATCATTGACAGCTGCGACGCTACGCTGCACGATTTAATCTTGACCATTGATCACCAAGGTCCAATGGCTATGATTCATCCACACTTCATTACTTCACCCTCTTTATTTACTTGGGTTTTATGCATTTCTTCAGTCTTCTATGGTTTTCATGTTTTCTTTAGCGTTTCGTCCCTTGGATTTTCCGCTACTTAATTCATGTCCTCTTGAACTTAAACGTTGTGAATTCTTACTCTAGATCATTCCAAAGCATCACTTGGATTCTCCGATTGGCCCTTTGTCCCTTCTCTTCCTTTGTATATTCACCACGACTCCACCTGCATATATGTATTACACAGGACTCTAGTTCACATTGCATTTATTGTTCAATCACTCGAAATACACATTCGAACTCAGAATTGAGTTGTTTATATTAAGAAACAAATATTTCCATAAAAGAATCTCTTTGGCCTATTATTCAATGTCGCTGGTCTCTGTTACACTGAGCTCATACGCTTAAATCCCACACTCTAGCTTAACCAGCTAATTATCTAACTTTCCAACTTATCCGGCCTCTGTCTTTGCCTTTTAGGCTTACATTTATGCATAAGGACACTAAAACCAATTCCAAGTTTAGATCCATGAATTCCTTAACAAAATTCCTAATCTCTTTCTTATTCCTAAAACTCCTCTCTAATCCCTAAATCCATGAACTGACTCCTAATCTAATATTTACAATCAATTCTCAAATCCCTCAATCTCTCAACTATCCTAAATCTCTCGTGTTCTTGTATATTCTAGAACATTTACAAATATGCCTCACAATATTCAATTAATTCCCTATTCTATCTTCTCTCATTAAAATCACTCAAAACATGAATAATTACATTTAATTCACTCTTAGGAACCCAACTTCCTTGAAAACACAATACCCCTATGTCTACGAAAATACAATGAGTTTTCTTGGCCTAAATGCTCCTGCATCAAACTCCCCAAGTAAAAACTTTCGATGATCTCCTTATGACATGTCTTCATAAGTTGATTGAAAATCTCCAGGGTCCCAAACTTTAGTTTTAGCTGCCCAAATGCTTTACTCCTTTGTTGTTGTTGTATGTCTGCTATTTTCTGCTCTATCTTCCTCTCCTTATCAATTAGCTTCATACTCTGATTGATCATCCTTCCTGCTGCTATCATTTTCCTCCCTATAGCCCATTTCATCATTAGCTGCCATAATTCTTCAATCTCCATCTCTAGCACATCCTTGGGCTGGTCCATACTTTGCCACTTACTGTTATTTGTTTCCTTCTACTTTAGGTTGTTTCTTATATCGACCAATTCTTCAAACTGTTGTTGGTTACTTTCAGCTCGTAGTTGCTAGTTTACTACTTGTTCTTCTACTCTTACTCTTGTTGTAGACATTTCTCTTGCTCTTTCTTCTATTTCTGCTCTTGATTTAAGTCCTACGCTTACCTTGACTGCCTCCCTTTCATCTTTACCCTCTGTCAATATTACCCCTGTCTTCATTGAATCATGACTACCCAACATTCTCTCCAACGATTGAACACCTCTGCTCCATGGATTGCATTATTCCATAAAATCTTCTTCTTTAATTTTTATTTGGCTGCTCATGTGTGTCAAATTTCTTCCAACATCTATAACTAAACCTGCACTCATAAAAAAATTATTAAAATAAAAAACATAAGGCTTTTGTGCCTTTTCCTTCTTTGGCAATAGCTCAGCTTGCTGCTCTATTTTCTCCTCCTCTATCAGCACATCAGTATGCTAATTTGAATTCTTAGTACAATTCATGAGACTGTCGGCTAGTCTCTCCTCCACACCATCTGTTCTAATGATGTCTTTTTGTCCTTGTCCACTATAGTGAACTTCTTCATTCTCGTTCAATTCTAACTTTACACCCTGAACACATACTTTTTGGTCTTCTAGCCTTTTCTCCAAAAGACTTAACTCTTGTCACAAATTTTCCATCTCACTTGTAATTTCTCCCAAAACCTTTGTACAATCCTCACTATCTTCTTCTTTGTCACAAGCATAACTAATTGACTCTATTTATTCATTCTCGGTTAGAATAAAATTCTGGTCCTCTATCCCTTTGATAGTTTTAGATGTTTTTCCATCACTCTCCCTTTGATAATTTAAGAAAATCAATTCCTCATTATTATATTCAATAACAAATTTCCTACCATAGGAAAAAATTGTCTCATCTCTACTGAAGATATTTCCTCCATTAAGAATGGAATTTAAGAACTCCTTTTGTTGTAATAGCTCAACTTGATCTTCATTTAAAAGAAATTCATCATCATACTTTACCTAGCCATTTTAAGCTTCATTCAAGACATGCCCATAAAATGGTTTATCTTCTGCAGTACCTACATTCATACATAACCTATCAGTTGTAAAACCACAAGACCTCCTGACCTCATCTGATGATTCAATCACCAATTCCTCCTTTTGTTCCAAGTCCTTTACATGACTTAGATATATTTCAATGGTCTTCTCCTCAATCTCATCAAGTCCTTTACTTGATTGATTGATATCCTTCCCTACTTCCTCTTTTAAAACAAAATTTAGATTCTTCCTATCTTCTTCCCTCTTTATGACAATATCAGCAAATTGTCCTTCTTTCCATGTTTCACCTGTAAACATACACAAATTATCAGATTTAAAATCATTATACCTTTTTCCCTCACTTGAAGTTTCAGTCTTCAAGTCTTCATCTTCACCTAGAACTTCATCCTGCTCTGGTTCACAAATGGACACTTCCATTTCCAACTCATCTTGTCTGAGTTTTCCCATCAACCACCTTACTTGTCTCTGTTGTAGCTTTCTTTGCAATTTATGCCACTTCATTGGCTTCTTCCTCAAGAACCAACCTAGTCTCTAGCCTTCTTCTAGTATCCTCATCAATACATCTCGTTGTTCTTTCAACTCTGCAATTTCCTTGTCAAATTCCTCTTGATTCATCCTCTTGTCATTAGCCTTGGCAACCTCTTTCTTCATATTTATTCTGTTGTGGTCTTCCTCATAACCTCTACTATGACTATCAGTAGCCATCTTCTTCTCCATCTCTATGAGTTCCTCACTCATTCACTATGAGCTGCACAAAAGCCTCTACAACAACAAGTCCTCCCTGCTGCCACTTAACTCACCAAGCTTTCCTCTGTACTTGGTCTTTTGGAAAGCAATTGGTTCTCTACCTCTAGAACCTCCTTTGAGAACTCTTCTATGCTCCTTTAGGCTTCAACTCATCTGCACTTCCTTAAGAACACAATTGTCCTATTGTATTTCAATCACTATGAAATACTTGGTTCTGACCACTTCTTCTTTCAATTAGAAAGTCTTACCAGCTTCCTTCATTACCTTGGGAATTCTACCCACATCCTTTTATGGAATTTGTTTTGTGATCTGCAACAATATCTCTACCTTGCTACATATGCCTCACTAAGCTTCTCTCCTCTGAGCTCAGTCTTTCAGCATCTCTCTGGTTCTTTCCTTTGGAACCAATCGAGCACTCCTTGATCTTAGGCTATTGTTGCAATATTCTCAGATCCTTATGATGTTACCTATGCACCAATATAAACCCAAATCTTCCATCTTCAAATCAAATCAAACAAAACATGTCATCTCACCTCCAATGTCTCTACATGATCTTTTTCCACCAACGTGTACTTTGAGTAGATTGTCCTCCTTTTCTTGCATCTGCTAATTCTGTTGCACTTTATCTGTTTGTGCCTATTATTTATCAGATTAAAATTTGATCTCCCTTGCATACATACACATCTTAAAACACAACTTTGCTCTAATTCCTTTTCTACATAATTCCCTTATTCTATTTTGCTATCAATTGTTCCAATAACAATTATGCTCTGATACCAAATGACACAAGGTTACCCCTACTTTACCCACAGTATGCATGGATTATGCACATATCTGATCTTTCTTGGGAATTTTAACTCACTAAGGAGTTAAATCTTCAATTCTTAAGGTTAAAGGCCCATCCATTAGTTCCTATTATTTATGGTTTATTAAACCCCGACATAGTGCAGTCCTCCATTCGATATGCATCTATCGTACTTAAATCACCCCTTATCCTTCGTATGTGGCTTTATTTAAAGCCTTGCTTTTAAACCCTTCCTATCCAGACTATCGGAACATTGTAGAACCTTATAACCTTCATTCATTTATAAGCAGAACTCATTTAACCCTTATAACCCTTAATTAATTCTTATTCCCACATATATAATCAAATCCACATGTTCCTTTGGTTAATTTGGGTAAAACCCACAATTTCTTCTATCGGTGCTTTAGTTCCTTTTATAACCATTTACAAAAGAAATACATTCAAAACATACCTTTTCACCTTTGGTACGGCCTCTAAATGTTTCTCGAGGCTACACCTTTATCGAAATCGACAATCGCTCCTTTGCAGTCACATTAACACATACCTTTTTCTTTCATGATATGCGATCATATATTTCGAATTTGAAATAACACTAATTGTGCTTCATTTCCCTATCAGGTCTGCTCCTATCGCGTGCCTCAATACTCCTCCATCGATAAAAGTATTGTTTACTTGTTGCGATGCGATATTTATTAACAATCACCACTGTTGATCCTCCTTTTGATCTGATGGTTCTTATCTTTTCCGATCAATAGAATTGCATTACAAATCTCCGTCATTGATTTTCATTTAGAAGATTTGATGTTTCACACCGATTTCAGGATGACAACAAGCCTGACAATTAACTGGCTACATGGACTCGATTGAATTATAAATTCCCAATCTAATAAAGTTTGAGTCTGCACCTTTTGATTAGCGTTCGGCCAACTTCCACCCGATGACTGTTGATGTTATATCATCGACAGTTGTTATGTTGTGCTACGCAAATTAATCCTGGCCGTTGATCACCAAGATCCAATGGCTATGATTCATCCACACTTCATTCCTTCGCCCTCTTTCTTTACTTGGGTTTTGCACATTTCTTCTGTCTTCTATGGTTTTCAAGTTTTCTTCAGGGTTTCATCCCTTGGCTCTTCTGCTACTTAATTTGCATCTTCTTGAACTTAAACATTGTGAATTCTTACTCTATATCATTCCTAAGCATCACTTTGATTCTCTGATTGGCCCTCTGCTTCTTCTCTTCCTCTATATATTCGCCACGACTCCACCTCCATATGTTTATTACACAGGGCTCTGGTTCACATTACATTTATCATTCAATCGCTCGAAATACACATTCGAACTCAGAATTGAGTTGTTTATATTAACAAACAAATATTTCCGTAAAAGAATCTCTTTGGCCTGATCTTCAATTTCAATGGCCTTTGTTACACTCAACCTGTAGGCTTAAATCCCACACTCTAGCTTAACCAATTAATTATCTAACTTTCTAGCCTATAAAACCTCTGTCTTTGCCTTTTAGGCTTACATTATACATAAGGACTGTAAAACCAATTCCTGGTTTAGATCCATGAATTCCTTCAGAAAATTCCTAAATCTCTTTCTTGTTCCTAAAACTCCTCTCTAATCCCGAAATCCATTAACTGACTCCTAATCTAAGATTTCCAATCAATTCTCAAATCCCTCAATCTCTCAACTATGCTAAATCTCTCATGTCTCCTATATTCGAGAACATTTACAAATAAGCCTTACAATATTCAATTAATTCCCTATTCTAATTTCTCTCATTAAAATCACTCAAAACATTAATAATTACATTTAATTCACTCTTAGGAACCCAACTTCCTTGAAAACACAATACGCCTATGTCTACTAAAATACAATGAGTTTTCTTGGCTTGAATGCTCCTGCATCATATATATATTATTATTTTTCACATTTTGGACCCTATTACTACTTCCCACCATGTTCTTTGAGACTTTGTTTTCTAGATTTACTTCGTTTAGCCCCTCGTTAAAGCTTTAGCATAGTGTCTTATGCACATCAATCCCATCACATAATAAATAATATTGGCTAATAACTTTTCAAGTGTTTTTTAATCAACTAATTGACCTCTTTTATTTATTTTGTTGGTTTTCTATATCCATCATGATAACCAAGGGTTTTATATCCATTGAGATATATAGGTTTAATTATAAAATTTGAAGAACATTTTTTTCTTTTCCTATATAAATTATTGGGTTATACCTTGACTTCTCAATTATATACATATTTGGACTTATCTACCAACATTCTCTTCTTGTATTCCTTTTCACTCTAGTTTTCCTTCTCAAGACATGTCTATCATGTGGATCCTCTATCCTAACTATTTCTTAAATTCCTTTCCATTACTTAAATGACATGTCTTTTTCTTTGAATGCTTGTTTCATTGGATATCTTGTTCCATGTCAAATCAAATTGTAATGGGATACAACACCATTATTGGTATTTATATTTGTTGGCCATCATACCTCCAATGGACCATGTCCTTTATATTTTGATGAATTATGTTCTTCTAAATCAAACCATCTCTTGTTAGATACCTAAAAATAGGGATTGTTATCTATTGTAAATATTATTGCTACTCATTTAGGAGAAATATGAAAAGTCATATGTGAAAAACAATAGTCAGCATACCCCTTTGAGAATGAAACCAAAGGTCATGTCTCAATATATTAATATGTCACCCACATTTATAAAATTCATTCAATATTGGATTTATTCAAGGTTTGTAAGTGGTATTGGAGTATTGGTGCTCTTAGATAGCTCAATGGTCTTTAATATTGGTTGTTTCATTTTTTCTCAATAGCTCTAGAATGTCCATCATCCATTTCCTTTTAAAGTTTGAGATATATGGCTATTAAAATTTATCTACTGCAAAAGTTTATATAGTTGCTAAATTAGGTTTTCATGGTTGTTGGATCATTTCTCTCACTTATAAATCACCCTTATTGCTCCTCGATTCAAATTGGTATTCCTAGATGGAATTTGTCCCTTTCCAATCGACCATAGTCAATGTTGGCAATATTTCCTTCCCTTACAAGTTGCACACAACCATCTAATGCATGTTAGGTGTCTTCCCTTTGCTTGTTTACCATTGGTTGACTCCACCTAAACTCTCAACAATTTAACTACTTATATTAGTCAAATTATCTTTACACATGGCCCATTTTCCCTTTCCTTGACAATTTCACACTATGGTTTGGTTGTTTTCCCTTAGTTGGGTGATTTTTCATTTTCCATAGGTCATTTTCATCTTCCTATATATTTCTCTCTCACCCAAAGGTTATACGACAACCATATAATCCTCACACAAGCCAAGAGACTCTCTCTTTCTCTCCATGGGATTACATGATTTATTGTTGGCCATTTTAATACCTTGCTGAGTTGACTTCTAATTTTTTCTAACCAATTTCCTCATCCTTTTTTCATTCCTTTAAATAAGTGACTTACATTTTTTACCTTAGCAATTAAATTAGTAGTACAATTATCAAATTAATTACTGGGTCAACTTGTCTATGTTTTCCTATACAAAAGTGCACATTGAATGTTTTGAAGCTAGGATTCAATGTTCTTATTTTGAATTTTCTAGTGCATGTGGTTTGAAAAACCTATAGTAAACCAAGATAGCCAGTCTTGGGAATCATTTTGGCATGGGCATTACTTATAGTTTCAAAGTGATTTTTTTTCTTCTGAAAATGCATCTCTTGTCTCAATTTTTGGTGTGGTTCTTAGTGGAGAAAATTATCTATAATGGTAAAGAAATATTGAGAACACTTTGATATTTAATTATTTTTATTATCGCATTTGTGATGCATATGTTTCAACTATCAAACCTACAATAGATAAAAATGAAATTTAGATTCTTCCTATCTTCTTCCCTCTTTATGACAATATCAGCAAATTGTACTTCTTTCCATGTTTCACCTGTAAAAATACACAAATTATCAGATTGAAAATCATTAGACCTTTTTCCCTCACTTGAAGTTTTAGTCTTCAAGTATTCATCTTCACCTAGAACTTCACCCTCCTCTGGTTCACAAATGGACACTTCCATTTCCAACTCAGCTTGTCTGAGTTTTCCCATCAACCACCTTACTTGTCTCTGCTGTAGATTTCTTTGCAATTTATGCCACTTCATTGGCTTCTTCCTCAAGACCCAACCTAGTCTCTACCTTTCCTCTAGTATCCTCATCAATACATCTAGTTGTTCTTTCAACTCTGCAATTTCCTTGTCAAATTCCTCTTGATTCATCCTCTTGTCATTAGCCTTGGCAACCTCTTTCTTCATATTTATTCTATTGTGGTCTTCCTCAAAACCTCTACTATGACTATCAGTAGCCATCTTCTTCTCCATCGCTATGAGTTCCTCACTCATTCACTATGAGCTCCACAAAAGCCTCTACAACAACAAGTCCTCCCTGCTGCCACTTAACTCACCAAGCTTTCCTCTGTACTTGGTCTTTTGGCAAGCAATTGGTTCTATACCTCTGGAACCTCCTTTGAGCACTCTTCTATGCTCCTTTAGGCTTCAACTCATCTGCACTTCCTTAAGAACACAATTTTCCTATTGTATTTCAATCACTATGAAATACTTGGTTCTGACCACTTCTTCTTTCAGTTAGAAAGTCTTACCAGCTTCCTTCATTACCTTGGGAATTCTACCCACATCCTTTTATGGAATTGCTTTTGTGATCTGCAACAATATCTCTACCTTGCTACATATGCCTCACTAAGCTTCTCTCCTCTGAGCTCAGTCTTTCAGCATCTCTCTGGTTCTTTCCGTTGGAACCAATCGAGCACTCCTTGCTCTTAGGCTATTGTTGCAATATTCTCACCTCCTTATGTTGTTACCTATGCACCAATATAAACCCAACTCTTCCATCTTCAAATCAAATCAAACAAAACATGTCATCTCACCTCCAAGGTCTCTACATGATCTTGTTCCACCAACGTGTACTTTGAGTGGATTTTCCTCCTTTTCTTGCATTTGCTAATTCTGTTGCACTTTATCTGTTTGTGCCTATTATTTATTAGATTAAAATTTGATCTCCCTTGCATACATACACATCTTAAAACACAACTTTGTTCTAATTCCTTTTCTACATAATTCCCTTATTCTATTTTGCTATCAATTGTTCCAATAACAATTATGCTCTGATACCAAATGACATAGGGTTACCCCTACTTTACCCACAGTATGCATGAATTATGCACATATCTGATCTTTCTTGGGAATTTTAACTCACTAAGGAGTTAAATCTTCAATTCTCAAGGTTAAAGGCCCATCCATTAGTTCCTATGCTTTATGGTTTATTAAACCCCAACATAGTCCACCCCTCCATTCAATATGCATCTATCGTACTTAAATCACCCCTTATCCTTCGTATGTGGCTTTATTTAAAGCCTTTCTTTTAAACCCTTCCTATCCAGACTATCAGAACATTATAGAACCTTATAACCTTCATTAATTTATAAGAGGAACTCATTTAACCCTTATAACCCTTAATTAATTCTTATTCCCACATATATAATCAAATCCACATGTTCCTTTGGTTAATTTGGGTAAAACCCACAATTTATTCTATCGGTGCTTTAGTTCCTTTTATAACCATTTACAAAAGAAATACATTCAAAACATACCTTTTCACCTTTGGTACGGCCTCTAAACGTTTCTCGAGGCTACACCTTTATAGAAATCGACAATCGCTCCTTTGCAGTCAAATTAACACATACCTTTTGCTTTCATGATATGCGATCATATATTCTGGATTTCAAATAACACTAATTGTGCTTCATTTCCCTATCAGGTCTGCACCTATCGCATGCCTCAATACTCCTCCGTCGATAAAATTACCGTTTACTTGTTGCGATGCGATATTTATTAACAATCACCACTGTTGATCCTCCTTTTGATCTGATGGTTCTTATCTTTTCCGATCAACAGAATTGCATTACAAATATCCGTCATCGATTTGCATTTAGAAGATTTGATGTTTCACACCGATTTCACGATGACAACAAGCCTGACAATTAACTGGCTACATGGAATCGATCGAATTATAAATTCCCAATCTAATAAAGTTTGAGTCCGCACCTTTTGATTAACGTTCGACCAACTTCCACCCGATGAATGTTGATGTTATATCATCGACAATTGTGATGCTGTGATACACAAATTAATCTTGGCCGTTGATCACCAAGATCCAATGGCTATGATTCATCCACACTTCATTCCTTCGCCCTCTTTCTTTACTTGGGTTTTGCACATTCCTTCAGTCTTCTATTGTTTTCAAGTTTTCTTCAGGGTTTCGTCCCTTGGCTCTTCTGATACTTAATTCGCATCTGCTTGAACTTAAACACTGTGAATTCTTACTCTATATCATTCCAAAGCATAACTTGGATTCTCTGATTGGCCCTCTACCTCTTCTCTTCCTTTGTATATTTGCCACGACTCCACCTCCATATATTTATTACACAGGACTCTGGTTCACATTACATTTATCATTCAATCCCTCGAAATACACATTCGAACTCAGAATTGAGTTGCTTATATAACAAACAAATATTTCCATAAAAGAATCTCTTTGGCCTGATCTTCAATTTCAATGGCCTTTGTTACACTCAACCCGTAGGCTTAAATCCCACACTCTAGCTTAACCAATTAATTATCTAACTTTCTAACCTATAAAACCTTTGTCTTTGCCTTTTAGGCTTACATTATACATAAGGACTGTAAAACCAATTCCTGGTTTAGATCCATGAATTCCTTAACAAAATTCCTAAATCTCTTTCTTGTTCCTAAAACTCCTCTCTAATCCCGAAATCCATTAATTGACTCCTAATCTAATATTTACAATCAATTCTCAAATCCCTCAATCTCTCAACTATGCTAAATCTCTAATGTCTCCTATAGTCGAGAACATTTACATATAAGCCTTACAATATTCAATTAATTCCCTATTTTAGCTTCTCTCATTAAAATCACTCAAAACATTAATAATTACATTTAATTCACTCTTAGGAACCCAACTTCCTTGAAAACACAATACCCCTATGTCTACTAAAATACAATGAGTTTTCTTGGCTTGAATGCTCCTACATCATATATATATTATTATTTTTCACATTTTGGACCCTATTACTACTTCCCACCATGTTCTTTGAGACTTTTCTTTCTAGAGTTACTTCGTTTAGCCGCTCCTTAAAGCTTTAGCGTAGTGTCTTATGCACATCAATCCCATCACATAATAAATAATATTGGCTAATAACTTTTCAAGTGTTTTTTAATCAACTAATTGACCTCTTTTATTTATTTTGTTGGTTTTCTATATCCATCACGACAACCAAGGGTTTTATATCCATTGAGATATATAGGTTTAATTATAAAATTTGAAGAAAATATTTTGCTTTTCCTATATAAATTATTGGGTTATACCTTGACTTCTCAATTATATACATATTTGGACTTACCTACCAACATTCTCTTCTTGTATTCATTTTCACTCTAGTTTTCCTTCTCAAGACATGTCTATCATGTGGATCATCTATCCTAACTATTTCTTAAATTCCTTTCCATTACTTAAATGACAGGTCTTTTTCTTTGAATGCTTGTTTCATTGGATATCTTGTTCCATGTCAAATCAAATTGTAATGGGATACAACACCATTATTGGTATTTATATTTGTTGGCCATCATACCTCCAATGGACCATGTCCTTTATATTTTGATGAATTATGTTCTTCTAAATCAAACCATCTCTTGTTAGATACCTAAAAATAGGGATTGTTATCTATTGTAAATATTATTGCTACTCATTTAGGAGAAACATGAAAAGTCATATGTGAAAAACAATAGTCAGCATACCCCTTTGAGAATGAAACCAAAGGTCATGTATCAATATATTAATATGTCACCCACATTAATAAAATTCATTCAATATTGGAGTTATTCAAGGTTTGTAAGTGGTATTGAAGTATTGGTGCTCTTAGATAGCTCAATGGTCTTTAATATTGGTTGTTTCATTTTTTCTCAATAGCTCTAGAACGTCCATCATCCATTTCCTTTTAAAGTTTGATATATATGGCTATTAAAATTTATCTACTGCAAAAGTTTATATAGTCTCTAAATTAGGTTTTCATGGTTGTTGGATCATTCCTCTCACTTATAAATCACCCTTCTTGCTCCTCGATTCAAATTGGTATTCCTAGATGGAATTTGTCCCTTTCCAATCGACCATAGTCAACGTTGGCAATGTTTCCTTCCCGTACAAGTTATGCACAACCATCTAAGGCATGTTAGGTGTCTTCCCTTTGCTTTTTGACCATTGGTTGACTCCATCTAAACTCTCAACAGTTTAATTACTTATATTAGTCAAATTATCTTTACACATGGCCCATTTTCCCTTTCCTTGACAATTTCACACTATGGTTTGGTTGTTTTCCCTTAGTTGGGTGATTTTTCATTTTCCATAGGTCATTTTCATCTTCCTATAGATTTCTCTCTCACCCAAAGGTTATACAACAACCATATAATCCTCACACAAGCCAGGAGACTCTCTCTTTCTCTCCATGGGATTACATGATTGATTGTTGGCCATTTTAATACCTTGTTGAGTTGACTTCTAATTTTGTCTAACCGATTTCCTCATCCTTTTGTCATTCATTTAAATAAGTGACTTACATTTTTTACCTTAGCAATTAAATGAGTAGTACGATTATCGAATTAATTACTGGGTCAACTTGTCTATGTTTTCCTATACAAAAGTGCACATTGAATGTTTTGAAGCTAGGATTCCATGTTCTTATTTTGAATTTTCTAGTGCATGTGGTTTGAAAAACCTATAGTAAACCAACATAGCCAGTCTTGGGAATCATTTTGGCATGGGCATTACTTATAGTTTCAAAGTGATCTTTTGTTCTTCTAAAAATGCATCTCTTGTCTCAATTTTTGGTGTGGTTCTTAGTGGAGAAAATTATCTATAATGGTAAAGAAATATTAAGAACACTTTGATCTTTAATTATTTTTATTATCACATTTTTGCTGCATATATTTCAACTATCAAACCTACAATAGATAAAAATCTTGTGGCATGAACAAATAAATATAAGAAATCATCTTCCTTGGTTATTTCTTTTGTAAATGAAGAGGTGAATCATCACATTAGGTCTATAAAATATTATTGGTGTGACTTGAAGAAGTTGAAATATTTTTATGATTCATATTCAAAATTGGAGATGATTCAATTATAGTTAAATCTCTTTAATCTAGAGTTGAAGGGTAATGATCCCATGGCTTTCACATTCGAAATTAAATCCATCATGCATGAAAAAATGATGTTGTTGATATGAATATATACATTACTCTCATGGCCTTTATCAAGGCCCTCTACCGAACATATTCTCACTATCTCGAATCATTTCAAACTAGTGACCAATTAAAGACCCTCAATTTTGAATCTCTGGTGGAGAAAATTGCAAACTATGAGAAATATTTCAGGTACAAAATGGTTTAGGACATTGGAGAGACATTATAGCTTGCTCAAAAATGGAATAATTGATCACATGATTCTTCTGGAGGAGAAGGTTGTAAGAGAGGACATGGAAATAAGTATTTTAGAGGTAGGGGAAATCCTATTATGGAAATGATGGACATGATGAAAGGACATGTAGGATCTCATGGGAGAATATAAAAGAAAAGTGAGATCAAAAGGAAAAAAAATGTTAAATCTCCTAAAGCCACTCATTTTGTTGTTGTTCATCACAATATTTTCATAGATGAAGATTTTCTAAAAACTCCATTTTCTTGTTAGAAAGATTCATGGTTGCTTGATACTATTATTACGTACCATATGAAGTTTTAGAGAGACTTAGATGATTAATTGAATGGCAATACAAAGGGTTTTTTATTCTTTGAAAATATATCCATTCTCAAACCTAAAAGAATTGGCACTATTAATCTTAAATTGCATAGATTCCCATATTTCATTTTCCATGATATTCTATATCCTCTTGAGTCATGGAAAAAATTTCTATTTCTTATGCACATCCAATAGCAAGGCCATAATACACAAATGTAGCAAGCAGATAACTAGAGTTGTTACAATTTGATTTATGTGGCCCTATTCTTGTTGCATATGATTTTGGTAATAATTATCACACGACGTTATTGATGATTTAACATGAATGCCTTGGGTTTATTTGTTCAAACATAAATATCAAGCAATTGAAACATTGAAATTTTTTCATGTATGGGTTAAAAATGAAGAAAATTTCATATTGGAAAGTATCTTCATACCAAAAATGGGGTGGAATATACTTCAAATATTTTTGAAATGTATCTTCACCAATATGTGATTAAAAATCAAACAAATATTCCATACACTCCTCAAAATCATGGTGTAGCAAAAAGTATGAATAAGACACTTTGAAAACTACACATTGCATGTTATCTTTTAGGAATGTGAAGTTTATGTTTTGGATTTATGTCGTTATGTGTGTGATTTATTTGAGACAAATAATTCCATTTCATGCTCTTGGGAATAATATTCCTTATGAAATTATTCATACTTTTTTCTAGACCGTGATTTCGAGGAGTGTATGGAATATCGGTTTGATTTTTAATCCCATATTGGTCAAGATATATTTCAAGGGATATATGAAATCTATTCTCATTCCTCTACTCCTTCTGCAAAACCCTATCATGTTCAATGGCCTCCCCGGAGGTGGAAAAACCCCCTCCTTCCCCTTTACCTCCTCACTCCTCTCCTTCACAAGTTTATGAGGTTGTGGCCTTTCGTGCCCTGGTTTTCTCCTTGCCAAAACGCCAACGAACAACAACTCAACAATAAAAGTTTTTTTAAATGGAATGAAGAGGTTAAGGATATTTCTCTCCCGATTGGTGTGTGAAGGACCTTGCTTGCTTCCTTTGAAATAGATCTCATTGAGAAATTTATTGGCATCTGGCCCTCCCCAAAATCCATGGAAACTTGGATTGACAAGCAATGGAAATAGATGATGAAGGGTAGAATTTATCTTTATGCTACTAGCAATGGTTTTTTATTTTCTTTTCGATTTCAAAGAGGATAGGGATGTAATATTTAGAAATGACCCCTATTTTTTGGGGTCTCCTAGCATGTACTTAAATAAATGGACCCTAGACTTTCATCCCAATGAATATATTCCAACAACAATTCTAGTCTGGGTTAAATTTCCCTGACTCCCATTCTCTTGTGGGAGAGATGACTTCATTCGGGCAATAGGGAATGGATAAGGGAAGTATATATACAAAGAAAATCCCAAGGGGTCATAATTCGCCTGTGCCAAAATCTATGTGGAAGTGGGTGATGAAAAGGGGTGTTGGGAACGGTTTCCCCCAAGAGCCAGTTTTGGGGAAAAAGGCCCAAATTTTGTAATAAAGATGTAAAATCTCTGCATTTTGTGGTTGCAAAGAAGGAAGAGGTCAAAGGGTTGTCTGCCCTTGTTTTGTGAAATGTCATGTTGGCTGTAAAGATCTACTCATAGTCTGCAGACCATGGGATTTTATAAAAAGGGAGTCTTAGAAGAGTCTAAGAGGGGAGTGGTAACAAGTGGAAGATGGATTTTGGGTAAGAAGTTCTAAGTGTTCTCGAGTCTTACCATAGGTAGAGGCTCTGCTGGTGAGTGCGCAGAGGCCTAGGGTGGAAGTCCACAGTTGAGTGCGCGGAACCATGCAGCTGTGTGCACAGGGTAGATAGAGTCTCTAATGAACTTGAGATATCAATAAAGAGAATTATTCTACAAACATTATGTATTTTGTCTATGTATAATGCATGCAATTATATTATGTTACGATCTGGGTTTACATTGTAATTCTTATTTGATACGAGAATGTATTTGATTATATTTGTTAATTGAACGCAAGCAAGAGTAAAGTTTTACATGAAGGTAACTGCAAATCCATGGTAGATTAGGGAAACACTTAAGATGGGAACTTATACAGGAATGCAGTCACAGAGGCGCGTAAGTGCCTAGACCTTAGGTTAGGACTGCACAAAGGTCAATCAAGTACCTTCACGAAGGTACTGAAGGACGGAAGAGGAAGAACATCGATAAGCCCTAAATGCTTATCTATCTGCATGAAGGCAGGATGAGGAGGTATAGACCAACATCACAACCATCTCAGGGTGCAAAAACTTGGTTCCTGCATCCCCCTATACTGCTTCGGGTGAGACTTCGGTCCGTGCTCTGTGCAATGATGCCGAAAAGGCCAGTAGTGTAGGGATTTGATTGGCTAACTAACACTAAACTTAGGTCAAGGCCCATCAAGCCAACAAATGGTTCCATTGTCGGGACCGAGTTCTGCATAACGAGATGTGTGATGTCATATCATTGGAATCCAATGAAGAAAGAATTGAAACCTGCTTTCATAGAAAGATCCACAAATTCGCAACACAAGAAAACAAGAACCCGCGATTGACAAAAGAATAGTGGTTGGGCAGATACCTGTACATAGAAATACACGAAATATTCTTATGTTCCTTCTCGATTGAGTTATATGAGTGGATCGCGAAGTTGGCAGACGGTCACGGAAGGTGGAGGCTTGACAAGACAATTGTTTGGACACAGGAGCTAGTAAGGAGATTAGAAGCTTCTAAAGATAAGATCATGAACAATGTTGACCATTGGCTCGACCATATCATAGGAGGATTTGTGACCGAGTTTGCGGTCGATACCTCTATCAATTATAGTGAAGCAGAGCACCGCTTCTTCAAGGGACCATGAGGTAAGTATTTAAAATCATTAAATACTTGGATTAAGATGCTCTTATGTGAACAACAAGTTATGCAGTTACCTTGATGTTTGGAGGTACGTGAAGCGGAAAACCTTTCAGGGACAGAGGAGGAAAAGGTCTTGAGTATAGCCCACTGATTGGACTCCTTTTAAGTGACGATGAAGGGACACCGTAGATTTCTCCGTTGAGTGCTAGTTAGGTAATAAGATGAGGGTTCCCATGAATTCCTACACTGCCTTTGTGCTCATCACATCTGTCCTCACCACCTCCATCCTCACCAACACTACTCACCCCATCACCCACGCTATTGCCACCTCCACTGTTCAATATGGGGAACTCTGTAAAACTACCTGTATTCAAAGGCATAGGGAATGAGGACCCGAACCAATTTTGGTTAGTCATAAAGGCTATATGGGAATCTCAAGGCGTTGTGAATGATCAAATGAAGAAGGCAATGTTGGCTAGTGCTTTGCAGGATTGTGTGCTAACCTGGTACATCAAGTACTCTAATGAAAACTAGGAAACTACTTTGGCATAGATCCATACAATACTGAATAAGGAATTCAGTAGGCCTAAGTCTGAAGCATAGTTGATTGTGGGATTCAAGGAAATCGCGATGAAACAAAGTGAGACCCCTTGGGAGTTATATCAGAGATTGAAGTGTAAAATTCATGAAGCTAATATGAAGTTGAAGAATGGGCAGCATCATGAGCGGTTCGTGGCTTTCACTCCTACCTCACCTGAGGGTTGTGCTATCACAACAGAAGATTACAAATCATGTGGAAGCCTTGGAGATTGCAATGAGATTGCTTGAAACACTGATGCAAGATCCGACTCTAGGGGTTCATCAGATTCATGCTCAATTGCAAAACCTTT
>APFE030396002.1:0-28978 GCA_000404065.3 Pinus taeda | reverse complement strand
AAGTATGATTTATGTACATCTAACAATATCAATCTGCAGCAGAGTCTTAGATCTGAAGCCCACATAGAAATTAGGCTTTTTTCTTCATTCACAGTCACATATCTACGAGATCTTGTCCCTTGTCACACTCATGCTAAGGCCTAGAGGTTTGACTATTGTTGACCATCCTTTTAAGCATTATGAGGATGTTTGAACTCTTAATGATGATTTCCCTATCATATTCTTCCATTTTCAACTCAACATGTAGATTGAAAGCTTGAAAGTAACTAGGACACACACAGATATATATATATGTATATATATATATATATATATGTATGTATGTATGTATGTATGTATGTATGTATGTATGTATGTATGTATGTATGTATGTATATGTATATGTCACTATGTTTGTGTCAAAATAGGTTGACATGATTTGGCATTACTGGTATATATGAAAATTGTTTTGACATCATGCTAAACAATAACTCTCAATTCATGATTGAGATCTTCTTTGACTATAGATCTCTCCACGATAAAAAAAAATTGTACTAGACTTGATGTCTAGTGATCTGATTCGATGATTCTTGATTTTCCTTGATATCAATACTATGTGGGCATGATGACTTATGTGGGTATTTGGAGATTGGCCTCATTGTTCGTAGGTAAATGGTTGAAGTAATTATATTTGTAATTTGGCATGAAAAATGAAACCTTCATGACTCATCCTTGATGTATGCATTTGCACCTAGTTACATGATGACTTGTATTATGATTATGAGGATGAATTAATCAAGTTCATATTGATAATGCATGACTTGTTGGCATGATGAAATCATGATTTGATATGAGCTCCAACTGTCTCTTGGTTGAAAGTATTAATACTATGATAATGTCAACTTTGACAATGGTCTTGATCTTGCTTCTAAAATTTGATGAGTTAAATTTGTTGTTGATGGGTATGTTGTCTTGTAAAGGTATCATGCTTAGAGCATTCATATCCAGATATTTCTATATTTGACAGTTATCTAAAGAAGTTAGGATGATGAGTTCAAATGTATGGCTTTGATATTGATTATGGTTCTAGTTTTATATCTTGATAATCTACTTGTGATAGGTGATGAGCCTTTCATGATCTAAATTAGAGGGATATTACTTATGAAGCCCAAAATGATGTATCATGTCGTGATGATTTAATTTATGGAACTTGGTAAAGAAGTTCCACATGGAAAAGTCGATATTGGAAAATGTTTTTCAATAATGAAAATACAAATCCTTCGATACTCCAATTTACAACTCAAGATGTCGTTGAACTTGACATGGCATCCGAAAATTGTTTTAAGAGTTGATGTTCCATTTTGAACATCCATATGTATATATATGATGTGCATAGAAACTTAATGAATTTATGATTGAGTTTCTTCATAGAGTTTCCACCGAGAATGTTTTAAAATATATGGATGAGGTGTTCTAGTTTTTAGAATGAGATATTTCTCCTGTGATATGTGTATGCAAAGATGTATTGCTAATATTTGAGATTATTGTGGATAAGCAAATTTGGATGCCACTTTAGTATCTGATCTGACATGATATCTTGGATGAGAGGTCCAAAGCATGACTGAGGTTGATGATGATGTTGTTAGCATTGCTAGTTGTGAGGCAGGATACAAAAGCTCCTTAGAGATATGTTTGAGCATGATGTGGATATGACATGGATAGCATGGATATATTGTGATGATATGATTGGAATTAAGTCACATATTTATAGTTTGGACCAAGATACTCTCATATATAGAGACAATGTAGATGTTCGAAACAAGCTCAGGCTTGTGGTTGGAACCGCCTTGAGTGAGAAGATGATTATGGTATCCTTTTGATATTTATGTGATTATATATGATTATGACATGATATTTGATTCGATTTTTTGTATGAAAAGGAAACAATCTCTATTGAGATAAGTAGATTGCATCTATTCTCTCAGAGGAATCTTGATTTTCAGAGAGCATCCCCTAAAGATGAGGGGCAACGCTGATCGAGAACACAGAGCCAACTCTTCCCCTCTGTTTGTGATATTTGGGTGAGGAATTGATGGATAAGGGCTCCTCGAGTTTAGGGAACTCTAGGCAATAGGGTACTCCCTTATTTGCTACCCATAGGGTTGAGGGTTTGACTCCCTTGTCTGGTATTTGTAGAGTATACCCGAATTGACATTATACCCACAAGGAGGGCATGTTGAGAATATTACTCCTCATCTAGCCAGTGAGTTGAGGCTATGCTTGGGGTGTACAACCCAATGTAATTATGATGCATCAGTTCTACCACATGACTGTTTCAGGTCATTGATGGGAAGATCAGTAGGCAATATGATTCCTAGTTGAGGGTAAATCTCCCCAATGAAACTTTGGGTTGAGGGTAAAGCTCTGCGATGAAATTCTAGGGTCAGGGGTGTACTCCCCTATGTGATACAGTGTCAAGGGCTTACTCCCCTATTTGATGAGCTATATTATTTCTTAGTATGGGTGGAAGATATTTATACTTGGTGCGATTCCAAGTTGAGATGTGCTCCCTGATGATATGTTATCCAATGATGATTCATGATAATATTCTAGGTAGTATCCCATTGACATAGATTTGAAGTAGTAGCTATATAGATAGAGGGTGGTAGCTTGAGCTCCCCTTTAATAAGAAATTCTTCTTCTTCTAGATTCAAGAATGTTTAGGATATGAGTAGGAAAAATCAAGAGATAAGAAGGAATACACAAAGGATAAATCAAGATGTACGATGATGATTTGTGATCACAAGACACTTGGGATGGACATGGAATGATGACTACATGACAGATATGATCTGTGATCATTCGTGATGACACTTTAAGATTCCAAAATAGCATATTCTTCGATGCATAGATATTCGCAGGTGGAATTCTCCCAAGTCAAGAGGAAGTGTTAATTTTTGAAATTGTGGTAAAATCCCCCCTTAGATAGCTCAAATGATCAATATAATGATTTCATTATATTTTTCTTCTCGAGAGGACCAAAATTGACCTAATGATCACCCAACTTGGTTAAGCAGAAATTGAGTTATAGATTATTTTATTCATACATGTATTATCGAATGGGTTGGCCCTAAGCACATGAGAATTTCTTCCTTCAATCTTAACTCAAACTGACCCGTCAGAAAATCCTATAAATAGAATAGACCTCAACATAATTTGGGCACATCTTCTCTTACCTTTTGCCTTTGTTTGCATAGGTTCAATGGAAGGAGTTCTCTCAAGTGTCTAAAATCATACGCGAAAGGTTCACTCTAGGTTAGGGTGGTTTGGATCACAATTTTTGGCATAGAACAAGGCATTATGGTCCCTCATCATAGGCAGAAAATCCTATGAAAGTGACTATACACCATTGGACACTACCACAGAGGATTATGCAAGTGACCATGGGTTTAGAGGTAGAGCGAAAGGTTCTGGTCCCTAGTCACTCACACTAGCTAGCCCGGGGAGAAACCCTGTCATCTCGGTCACTCGCACAACTCAAAAATGGTGTGGCTTTAGTTTTTTAGTCCCTCATATAACTCATTTAGGGAGAGACTTTATTTCTTTGTAGTTCAGTGCAAAATTCAAACACATAGAGACCTCCTTAGAGTGACTTTGTAGTCACAGTCGCTCGCATATTGTATTAGTGAAAGTGACCCAAAATTTTAAGTTACTCATAGACAATGTTGATGAGGGCGACCTAGTTAAGATCTAAGGTTTTGACATCTTGGCATGAGCTGACTTCAGTGATCAGGTAGATCTGGTTTTCCTCTCTATTGTTATACGGCTCTGTAGATATGTAGATCTGATTTATTAGTTTACGCTGCAAAAATATGCATTAGGCTCATTAAGAGGGACAAAAATACTCAACAATGTTTGGCATAGTGAATAATAGTATACAACAATTGACATTTCTTTGTGATAGAACATTATAACCATTAGTATGATGGTTCTAATTCCTGTCGCGATTAGATCTGTTTTATGCATATCATAATATTTTTACTGCATAGATAAAGTTATGGATCATTGTACTCTCTTTTGTTGCATCATTTGATGATGATCTAAGAAGAAGAATATTTTCAAGGGTTTTCCCCATATTGGATTTCTCCTTGGTCTGAGACCAATCCTAATGTCTCTATGTGTGTGCGTGCCTTCTTCTATTGTCCCTTTTATATTCCATTGCATTGATGATGATGGTGATGTTGTTTCGTCCTATGTATTTGCATATGTTGATGTATAATGTTGTATATCTAAATAATGTAATGATGAAATGGGGTGAACTTAGTGTATTAGCGATAAAATGCAACTATCATAGCAAATAATGATGTCGCCTTAAGAAAATTTAACATAAGGAAGGATAGAGTGGGTGCTCTGATGGTCAAGAATTAGCGAGCCTTTCCTGAACTCGAGTATTCAATAAGATGGAGTTTTAAAAATCAGCACCTAACCACTAGTCTCTATCAAGGAAAAAACTGCATATCTGTCAATTATCTCATGGGAATATAAACATTTTTTTTATAAAAACACGTAATCAACACTTAAACTGGAAATTGTGTAAAGTAGAAGTTTATTCATTTATTTGTAGAAAAATAAAGAAGACTTAATATATACATGCAAACTTATATGTAGTATTTTGGGAATGCAAGTATCTAGTAAAAATAATTCACATGTACAATATATTTTACATTTCTGAATGAAATTATATTCTAGTGAAGGTTAAAAACATTCACTCCTGAAGCCATTGTTTCCATTTCTAATTAAGAAGAGAAAATTAAGAAACATTATAGAGTGGTATAGATAGCAGATAACTAGAACATTTAGCACACAACATACACTAAAATCATCAATATATTTTATTAAGTAAAAAACCTTTAGTTTGGTGAATTTTAGATTCATCTCAGAAGTATAAATCAACAAAATGTTCCTAGTGGGAAATCTTTCCAGGCTTCACCATAGGATAAACTGAGTATATATAAATGAAGCATATAGTATCAATTCCATGAGAAATATATACATTTAACACCAAATGTTGTTCAGGGTGAAATACACAGAAGAAAATATAGACCGCAACCATAATTTTTATGCAATCAGCATGGAAAATTTTCCCTAATCTCATTTTCCTAATAGAAGAGGGCCAAAAATATTCGCTCTCTATACCAAGAGTGAAATAGGCCTGCAGAGGTTTGGTATCGTGGCTAGCAGATGATTTGCTAAGTCATTCATGTCGTTGTGTAGGTCGCGAGTTTGAGTCTCGTATTAACCGAGGGCCATTATTGCACGCTGGGTGGTTCCTCCTAGAGGTTATAGTGGCAACATTTCATGGCAAGATGGCTTCTTGTTGAAATATAAAACAATAAATATATTTTGTTGCACCTTGAGAATACCAACAACAAGGTGAAAGGTTATATAATGGGAAACTAACCTTTACCAATATAGGAAGAAGGTGGAGGTGGAAGGTACATCCTCTATTTGTTAGAAACCCCTGAGTTAACATTAATTCAACGTGTAACAAGTATTAGAAGTAGGTAATGAGTACTAGTCTACCGAGGCTAAATACAACTACGTTTAACTAGAGAAAAAGGAAATTACTAGTAAGTAGAGACCAATATACTTCTAAAGGTGACAACTTTGAGCATTCCTCCCCTTCCACATTATCGTATAAGTTCTGTTAGTGTTTTGAGGACTAACAAGCAATTTTGAATCCAGTCAAGAGATGTGGAAACATACCATATCAAAGAGAAAAGAAAACCAATACATAATAGCGCAATGTGCATGAAGGAATCATGTATTCTTTCTTGAAACTAAACACAAAGGCATAGGCACATTCACCTAGCTCTAAACACCATTTCAAAAGTAAAAAATATTTAAATAAAGGTTTCTCTAAGGAAAATATTCTCAATATCCAATTGAAAAATAAATATGAAAAACCCAAGAAAACTTACTTGGTTCTATGTCCAAGCAAAGCCGCTTTTCTAGAGGAACATATCCAATCTTGAATAAAAAAATACTGCCTATTTAGACTCATGAAGAAAACAAATAAGGGAGGCCAACAACCCCAATAAAGAAACTAATACTAACATGAAATAATAAGGAAAACAATGCCTATAGAAGGAGAAAGAAAACTAAACTTACCATGAGGGAATGTTATGGAAGTATTCTATGTAAATTGTAGTAGCACTAAGGAAAGGAAGGAAAACTTTGATTATCAAAATGGGCATGAGGGTACCCTTATGCAACATGAGAATGAACCTAGTCAACAAAATCAAGATACAAGATTTCGACCTTTAAATAAAGAAGTGTATCAAAATAACTTAAACATGTCAATGCCCTTTGGGATCTAAACATGAGTCTAAAGAGGTTGTGAAATCTAATAAGAAAAGAAAATTGTTAGGGTACCAACACCTCTTATGTCAATCCTTAAGAGTTGGAAACAACTTAACCAACCAAAAACACCAAACGAAAATGGAAATGACCTCGATGCATTACAAAACGGATCATCATCGTTGGATGGATATAGTGAAATACCCACTATTTATATCGATCAAGTATTGGTAGCCAAGTGAAGTTCACACGGGCCTCGATGAGGTGGCCACATGAAATTCACTCATGCAACTCCATGATTGTCTTTTTTTTTTGTAAGCTAGGGCAGGACTATACGATTTACATGTCCATTATGTACCCCTCTACGGGGAAGGGTAGCCCAAGATTTGAACCCAAGACTTCCGGTTCGGTGAGACATCATTTCCACTGCCCTTGCCACTTGAGTACCCCATGTGGATGCAACTCCATGATTTTCACCTCTCTGGTCATTGTTAAATTCCATTTGAAGTCCACTGTTGAAGAAATCATATAATATAAAGTGGGTAAAAACTAGTTTCAAAATTGAAGTAACTTACAAACCATCATGTGAGACTATAATTTACATGGTCTCAATGTAGGAGAATATACATATACCTTAGGATTTATATTATGTATGTTAGAGGTCAGAATAATTAATGAGACCTCAATCCCGAGTGAGGTTGTAGATAAAAACAAATGTCATATAAAAATAAATTAGAAGCATATAAGCCATAAGGTTCATGAGATAGTAATGTTAGATATATTAAACAAAATAGAGAAAGGCCATACATGAATATGTATTCTAACAAAAATTGCCAAACCTAGGTATGTGACATATTTGGAGAAAATACAAATAAAAATTAAAATATTTAAGAAACTTGTCATAAAAGTGGCCATGCCGTATTATAAAAAAAAATGTATATGGAAAGATTTAACAAATATGTCATTAAAAATAAATGTGGAAAGAATTAACAAATCAATGAACATTAATTAATTATATATCTATATAGAGGGAACACCATATCAGTTTCTAATTCTTAATACATTATAGGCTGATATTCAATTCTTAATATAGTATTCAAATAAAAATATTCAGTGAAATATATATAACAAGAATAAAACATATAAGAAATATTTTAATATCAAATAGTTGCAAATCAAAAATAACATTTTAGAAATTATGAGTTATATATATTTCCTTTTCATTGAGAATTTATACAATTTTTTAATGTGGATTGACATTCTTCCCACTAAACACCCGTAAATCTAAATAAAAACGATAACTAAAGAGAACACCATACTTTCTAATTCTTAATATGGTGTAGAGTTATATTTAGTTTTTAATATAGTATTGATAGATGGCAATAAAAAAAATGTAAAATTAAAATATTTCAATATCTAACACACACACATATATATATATATATATTAATATTATATAACAAAATAATATAACAAATATATAAAACATATAAAAATTATTTCATTATCAAAAAATTACAAATAAAAAATAGCATTTTTTATAAATTATATATCTCTTCCTTATTGCTAATTATACTATTTTTTTTAATGTTAACATTCTTCCTACTAAAGACTCCTCAATTTAATCACAGAAGAAACTATTCAAAATTCACACCCCTGAATCTAACTATAAATACATAACTAAAATGAAATATTCGAAATTCACATCCATGAATCTAAACATAAAAAAAAACATAAATACGAAAAACACACATTGAAACAATTAATAAACCACTAATAAATATTAATAAACCAGTCAATAAAATACGCGTGGCCTTATTATAAACACACAATCAAACATTAAAGTTGACCAGTTATGTCATAATTCATAATTAAAGCCTTATTGAACGTCTCACCAGCTCCCAAGCAAACATGAGTCTGGCTTTTTCTAAACATAAAAAACATAAATACAATATTTAACAGTCATAGTAATCTTCAAACTTCCGCAAGCTCCGAGCCTTCTTGAGCGGTGCTACCACCCCTGCACACACATCAGAGTATTTTAACATGAGTAACAAATTATTGGATTATTTTTTTTAATAGTGTAACTAGATTATTTTATAATATTAAATAGTTAGACATCGCTTCAGAGTACATTAACATTATAGAATACTATTGTGGTACCCGAGCAACGTCAATCTTTTGAACTTTGATTAACCAAAAGACTTTATTGGCTAGAGAATTGATTCAACTAGTGTTTTACCTGATGCCGTTGTGAGTGCATGTGTGTGGGTTGGCCCTAAACACATGAGAACTTCTTCCTTCAATCTTAACTCAAACTGACCCCAAAATAAAATCCTATAAATAGAATAGACCTCAACATAATTTGGACACATCTTCTCTTCTCTTTTGTCTTTTTTTGCACAGGTTCAATGGAAGAAGTTCTCTCAAGGGTCTAAAATCATACGCGAAAGGTTCGCACTAGGTTAGGGTGGTTTGGATCACAGTTTTTGGCATAGAACAAGGCATTATGGTCCCTCATCACTGGAAGAAAAGCCTATGAAAGTGACTATACACCATTGGACACTACCACAAAGGATTATGCAAGTGACCATGGGTTTAGAGGTAGAGCGAAAGGTTATGGTCCCTAGTCGCTCACACTAGCTAGCCTGGGGAGAAATCTTGTCATCTCGGTCACTCGCACAACTCAAAAATGGTGTTGCTTTAGTTTTTTATTCCCTCATAGAACTCCTTTAGGGAGAGACTTTATGTCTTTGTAGTTGAGTGCAAAATTCAAACACATAGAGACCTCCTTAGAGTGACTCTGCAGTCACAGTCGCTCGCATATTGTATTAGTGAAAGTGACCCAAAATTTTAAGTTACTCATAGACAATGTTGATGAGGGCGACCTAGTTAAGATCTAAGGTTTTGACATCTTGGCATGAGATGACTTCAGTGATCAGGTAGATCTGGTTTTCCTCTCTATTGTTATACGGCTCTGTAGATATGTAGATCTGATTTGTTAGTTTACGCTGCAAAAATATGTATTAGACTCATTAACAGGGACAAAAATACTCAACAGTGTTTGGCATAGTGATAATAGTATACAACAATTGACATTTCTTTGTGATAGCACATTATAACCATTAGTATGATGGTTCTAATTCCTGTTGTGATTAGATCTGTTTTATGGATATCATAATATTTTTACTTCATAGATAAAGTTATGGATCATTGTACTCTCTTTTGTTTCATCATTTGATGACGATCTAAGAAGAAGAATATTTTCAAGGGTTTTCCCCATATTGGATTTCTCCTTGGTCTCAGACCAATCCTGATGTCTCTATGTGTGTGCGCGCTTTCTTCTATTGTCCCTTTTATATTCCATTGCATTGATGATGATGGTGATGTTGTTTCGTCCTATGTATTTTCATATGTTGATGTATAATGTTGTATATCTAAATAATGTATTGATGAAATGGGGTGAACTTAGTGTATTAATGATAAAATGCAACTATCATAGAAAAGAATGATGTCGTCTTAAGAAAATTTAACATAAGGAAGGATAGAGTGGGTGCTATGATGGTCATGAATTAGCGAGCCTTTGCTGAACTCGAGTGTTCAATAAGATGGAGTTTTAAAAAATCAGCACCTAACCACTAGTCTCTATCAAGGAAAAAACTGCATATCTCTCAATTATGTCATGGGAATATAAACAATTTTTTTTATAAAAACATGTAATCAAGACTTAAACTAGAAATTGTATAAAGTAGACGTTTATTCATTTATTTGTAGAAAAATAAAGAAGACTTAATATATCCATGCAAACTTATATGTAGTATTTTGGGAATGCAAGTATCTAGTAAAAATAATTCGCATGTACAATATATTTTACATTTCTAAATGAAATTATATTCTAGTGAAGGTTAAAAACATTCACTCGTGAAGCCATTGTTTCAATTTCTAATTAAGAAGAGAAAATTAAAAAACATTATAGAGTGGTATAGATAGCAGATAACTAGAACATTTAGCACACAACATACACTAAAATCATCAATATATTTTATTAAATAAAACACCTTTAGTTTGGTGAATTTTAGATTCATTTCAGAAGTATAAATCAACAAAATATTCCTAGTGGGAAATATTTTCAGGCTTCACCATAGGATAAACTGAGTATATATAAATGAAGCATATAGTATCAATTCCATGAGAAATATATACATTTAACACCAAATGTTGTTGATGGTGAAATACACAGAAGAAAATATAGACCGCAACCATAATTTTTATGCCATCAGCATGGAAAATTTTCCCTAATCTCATTTTCCTAATAGAAGAGGGCCAAAAATATTCGCTCTCTATACCAAGAGTGAAATAGGCCTGTAGAGGTTTGGTATCATTGCTAGCAGATGATTTGCTAAGTCATTCATCTCGTTGTGTAGGTCACGAGTTTGAGTCTCGTATTAACCGAGGGCCATTCTTGCAGGCTGGGCAGTTCCTCCTAGAGGTTATAGTGGAAACATTTCATGGCAAGATGGCTTCTTGTTGAAATATAAAACAATAAATATATTTTGTTGTGCCTTGAGAATACCAGCAAGAAGGTCAAAGGTTATGTAATGGGAAACTAACCTTTACCAATATAGGAAGAGGGTAGAGGTGGAAGGCACGTCCTCTATTTGTTTTTTTTTTTTTATCGTTAAAACTACACTACTTCTATTATTTACAGTAACAACAGCGAACAATTACATCTTGGATTACAGGTCGCCAAAGGCCTGGGGTGGCACTCTGGATCATAGAGATTCGCTAAAACAACTACCCTCGCAGGGGCATTCTCCTTGTATGTGAGCACCCTCGCAGGGGCGATATCATTGTGACCATGACTGATACTGGAAGCCCACGCAGAGGCTGTGGAGCTTTGGAGACCAAAAAAATGCAAAAATGTCTTTCCCACGCAGGGGCAGAAGAGAGAAAAGGAAAGATTTCATCATATTCCCTCGCAGGGGAGTGGACATGCACTGAATAGCATAATTGTCAAGCCAAACATAACTATTCACGTCATACATTAAACATTGGTGATAGGGGAAACAGTTGAAAAAAAAACCTGAGCTCGGGCTGAGGACTAAAGCTTGGTAGGGCCAGCATCTATTCATCCGAATCTTCCTCCGAATCTTCCGGATAAATCCAGTATTCGCCTTCTGGTGGGGGTCCCCAGTCATACTTAGCTTTGCCTTTCCCGGATGCTGGTTGAGAGGCTGGTGGAGCAGCCTGTGGCTCAGACTGTGCCCCTGCTTTTTCCGCAGCAGCCTTGGAGCTCTCTGCAGGATGTGTTTGGGCACTAGGTTGCTCCCCCCCTTCTTCTTTCTCTTCTTCCATGAATAAGACTGAAACATGAGCTTGAAAGTTGGAATTACCTTGGGCATTGCTGAAAGAGAAAACCGTTGTGCCAAACGCAGGTAGCGGGGGAGTTCTTGGGTCATGCGGTCTGGCATCCAGGAATTGCTGTGACCGGATGGGGTTGGCTTCCTCCACCCTGTGGCACAGATAGCAACAACAATTTGAAGACGAATTGTCAACCATGGGGCGTGAAGTTCCGCCTCGCCCTGTGTCCCGCCGACTGAAGGGCCTCTGTCTTAGCGTCATGATGGACTCCAAATTACCTGCAATTCCTTTCGCTGCCTTTTCACCGTTTCCTTGAGCCAGTGGGAGTCCTCGTGCTTGCTCTCTGAGCTTTGACACACAGAGACCCACCTCCCCAATTCGAAAACACAAACATTCCCAATTCTTGCCTGATTTATGCTGCAGTGGTTTTCCTTGGTTCTGTTGAGCCATAACTCGTCTATGCCACAGCATATGGAGCGCATCTGCATCCATAAATGGTCGTCCCTTCGACCTCGTGCTCTCACGCTTGCGAGCCAGGGCGGCGTAGAGCATTTAAATGCTTGTTTGAGCTTGAGCTCGCCCATGTTGACCATGTGGCGTACCTTCCTCCCTCTGCGTGGCACCCGCATCCGGGTTGCACATCCTCTATTTGTTAGAAACCCCTGAGTTAACATTAATTCAATGTGTAAGAAGTATTAGAAGTAGGTAGTGAGTAATAGTCTACCAAGGCTAAATACAACTATGTTTAACTAGAGAAAAAGGAAATTACTAGTAAATAGAGACCAATATACTTCTAAAGGTGACAACTTTGAGCATTCCTCCCCTTCCACATTATCGTATAAGTTCCATTAGTGTTTTGAGGACCAACAAGCAATTTTGAATCCAGTCAAGAGACGTGGAAACATACCATATCAAAGAGAAAATAAAACCAATACATAATAGTGCAATGTGCATGAAGGAATCATGTATTCTTTCTTGAAACTAAACACGAAGGCATCGACACATTCACCTAGCTCTAACCACCATTTAAAAAGTAAAAAATATTCAAATAAAGGTTTCTCTAAGGAAAATATTCTCAATATCCAATTGAAAAATAAATATGAAAAACCCAAGAAAATTTACTTGGTTCTATGTCAAAGCAAAGTCGCTTTTCTAGAGGAACATATCCAATCTTGAATAACAAAATACTGGCTATTTAGACTCATGAAGAAAACAAATAAGGGAGGCCAACAACCCCAATAAAGAAACTAATACTAACATGAAATAATAAGAAAAACAATGCCTATAGAAGGAGAAAGAAAACTAAACTTACCATGAGGGAATGTTATGGAAGTATTCTATGTAAATTGTAGTAGCACTAAGGAAAGGAAGGAAAACTTTGATTATCACAATGGGCATCAGGGTACCCTTATGCAACATGAGAATGAACCTAGTCAACAAAATCAACATACAAGATTTCGACCTATAAATAAAGAAGTGTATCAAAATAACTTAAACATGAGTCTAAAGAGGTTGTGAAATGTAATAAGAAAAGAAAATTGTTAGGGTACCAACACCTCTTATGTCAATGCTTAAGAGTTGGAAACAACTTAACCAACTAGAAACACCAAACGAAAATGGAAATGACCTCGATGCATTACAGAACGGATTCTCATCGTTGGATGGATATAGTGAAATACCCACTATTTATATCGATCAAGTACTGGTAGCCAAGTGAAGTTCACATGGGCCTGTATGAGGTGGCCACATGAAATTCACTCATGCAACTCCATGATTGTCACCTCTCTCGTCCTTGTTAAATTCCATTTAAAGTCCACTGTTGAACAAATCATATAATATAAAGTGGGTAAAAACTAGTTTCAAAATTGAAGTAACTTACAAACCATCATGTAAGACTATAATTTACCTAGTCTCAATGTAGGAGAATATACATATACCTTAGGATTTATCTTATGTATGTTAGAGGTGAGAATAACTAATTAGACCTCAATCGATTCCACTTCACTCGGATAATCCCGAGTGAGGTTGTAGATAAAAACAAATGTCATATAAAAATAAATTAGAAGCATATAAGCCATAAGGTTCATGAGATAGTAATGTTAGATATATTAAACAAAATAGAGAAAGGCCACACATGAATATGTATTCGAACAAAAATTGCCAAACCTAGGTATGTGACATATTTGGAGAAAATACAAATAAAAATAAAAATATTTAATAAACTTGTCATAAAAGTTGCCATGTCGTATTATAAAAAAAAAATGTATATGGAAACATTTAACAAATATGTGAGTAAAAATAAATGTGGAAAAAATTAACAAATCAATGAACATTAATTAATTATATATCTATATAGAGGGAACACCATATCACTTTCTAATTCTTAATACATTGTAGGCTCATATTCAATTCTTAATATAGTATTCAAATAAAAATATTGAGTGAAATATTTCATTATCTAACACATAATATATATATATATATATATATATATATATATATATATATATATATATATAAAAGAAACATATAACAAGAATAAAACATATAGGAAATATTTTAATATCAAATAGTTGCAAATCAAAAATAACATTTTAGAAATTATGAGTTATATATATTTCTTTTTCATTGAGAATTTATACCATTTTTTTAATGTGGATTGACATTCTTCCCACTAAACACCCCTAAATCTAAATAGAAAACGATAACTAAAGAAAACACCATACTTTCTAATTCTTAATATGGTGTAGAGTTATATTTAGTTTTTAATATAGTATTGATAGATGGCAATAAAAAAAAAGTAAAATTAAAATATTTCAATATCTAACATACACACATATATATATTAATATTATATAACAAAATAATATAACAAATATATAAAACATATAAAAATTATTTTATTATCAAAAAATTACAAATAAAAAATAACATTTTTTATAAATTATATATCTCTTAGTTATTCCTAATTATACTATTTCTTTAATGTTAACATTTTTCCTACTAAACACTCTTAAATTTAATCACAAAAAAAATTATTCAGAATTCACACCCCTGAATCTAACTATAAATACATAACTAAAATGAAATATTCTAAATTCACATCCATGAATCTAAACATAAAAAACATAAATACCAAAAAGACACATTGAAACAATTAATAAACCACTGATAAATATTAATAAACCAGTCAATAAAATACGTTTGGCCTTATTATAAACACACAATCAAACATTAAAGTTGCCCAGTTATGTCATAATTAAAGCCTTATTGAACGTCTCACTAGCTCGCAAGCAAACATGAGTCTGGCTTTAAACATAAAAAACATAAATACAATATTTAACAGTCATAGTAATCTTCACACTTCCGCAAGCTCCGAGCCTTCTTGAGCGGTGCTACCACCCCTGCACACACATCAGAGTATTTTAACATCAGTAACAAATTATTGGATTATTATTTTTTTAATAGTATAACTAGATTATTTTATAATATTAAATAGTTAGACATCGCTTCAGAGTACATTAACATTATAGAATACTATTGTGGTACCCGAGCAACGTCAGTCTTTTGAACTTTGATTAACCAAAAGACTTTATTGGCTAGAGAATTGATTCAACTAGTGTTTTACCTGATGCCGTTGCCAGTGCCTGTGGCTTTTTTATAACCACCTTCTCAGAGGTGCGAAAATCATCTATAGTTGTGGCTGTTATAGGAGCCAGCAGGAAGAGAGTGAAAATACAAATGGCCATCACTAATACAAGCTTTGAAGAGGCCATTGATATCGACGACAAAAAAGAAAAATTTCCAAAAATTCTAAATGAAGCACGTATGAACCGGTGAAGAGAAGAAGGTCAGGTGAAAGTTGGAAAATGGTTTATAAATTAAATCCATATCTACTACCGGTATGAAAAATACAAAATCACACTAAAGAAAGAAAAAAATAGATTGACTTTTCAAAATGAGAATCATATGTAGTTACTTCACTAGTCACATATAGGTGTGTTTGTTAGTGAATATGGTTTATAATATAATGTAATAAAATATTATAATATTATATTATTGATAAAAATAAATCATTAATATTTAAATCAAATTTATAGCGATATTTACGAAAATGAAAATATAATGGGAATTATATTTTAAACATAAGCCAATATTATTCTATATGTTATACAGTAAATATATGAAATATATAATAAGTGATTGTTTTGAATATGAATTTTCAATCAAAATAGAAATTTATTAAATAATATAAATTATATATAGAGAAATATACAATTAATTTTGGTTCAAATATATTATATTTTTAATTATCTAAATAGGTTTATCCTTTTTGAATGTGAATTAAAATAAATATTATAACATATTTTTTTGTTTGAGGTAATGTGAATGTAAGATGATAGGGACTCTTAACATGTGGCTCATTGGATTTTAAGTAATTATAATCACCCAGAATAACACCTCACTTGGGCCACACCATTCCATAACATAAATTCAAGGTAAGCCTCACATAACAACGAATATTTTCATTATTTCTTTTATACCTAGTGGGAAATATAACATAATATTATTATATTATATTATGTTATGTTATGTTATAAATGACATTTTTTTTGAAATGAGAGATATATTATGATTCAACAACATATAAATGGTAGCTATATTTGAAATATAATTTATATTTTTGGTATAGATTATGAAATATTTTATATATGCTTCAAATATTATAAACATATTTTTGTATTATATATTATATCTCAACTAAATATACAATGAAGTAGACATCTCATGCAGGAGCATCAAGACCCTCTTCATATGTAAATATGGAATAAAAAGGGGGGTGTGATTATTTTAAGTATTTTGTTATTTTTAATAAAATAGGGAGTGTTTTTAGGCATAAAAGAAATAGATGGGGATAAGGAAGGCTTTTCTATTTTAGAACAGGGAAAAGATGGGAAAAAGTCTCGAGATGCTTTTTACCGTGTGCATGCATTGCATGTAGACACTTAGAGCTTTTAGTTGCGTGATTCTAGATCATGCTTAGTTTTTCTAAATTAGGAATGCTGAGGCATTGAGGATCAGAGTGAGATAGAGTGTGAGGTCTCTGGTTGGAAGCCTTCAGGCAAATTGTAAAGGCCGTGAACATTGAAGATTTGGCCAAGAAGAAGTTTGTAAGTCATGGTTTGTTTCAGTTTATATACATTGATTAATTGTGGAAAGGTATGGCTATTTCTGGTCTAATGTACGTGTATGTTTAAGGAATGGAATAGAATCACCACTTCTAAGCTAAATGCCTTGAACCATTATTATGCGAAAATGGTGAAGTTGTCATGCAATAAATATTGTGTTGAAGTCATGATTCACAACGGTTGATTGAAAGATTGTATTTAGCTATGGGTCGAATCGCTGTATTTATTTTCTATTGTGTGGATAGCAGATTGGAATTGATAATACCGTAGATTCAATAAACGAGATTTAAGACATTTGTTGAAGACCTCTCTCTGCCGCCATTTATAATATATGGTGTTGGCTGTTGGTTTATAATTGTGTGTGTGCGCATCAGGGAATGATAGCACCGTATTGAAGATTTATTGACACCGCACTAGTTTAAAAGAGTGTTGCGTGGTTTTATTAATAATTTTTTTAACTGTTGCATGGTGGCTGGAAGGCGTGAATGTCTTATACGCTTGGCGTGAATTTCTATATAATCAATTCTGTATACGGGCAGCAACCGGAGGTATAGATAGTTGCGTGCATGTGGAAATCGAACCGTGAATGGAGGTGGCCAGTCTGGTAACCGGTTGCATCATCTGAATGCATGGTATTTTTCAATTAATGTTTTTCAATTAAATAATTCCGAGGCAGCAGCGGAAATAGGGTCGAATTGTGAAACTCTTGATAATTAAATGGTGTTTGCCAAACTCCTGCATGAAGTTTTGAATAGGAAGGCACATATGAACAATGAACCAACAAGTTGATTTGTTGATTAGGCACATGCTTTTATGTACATGAGTGAGAGAGAAAGATCCTGGTTTACAGGCACGGTGAGCCTGTCATCAAGTGGTATCAGAGCAGGAACAATTTCCTTTGATGGTTCAAGTGTTTTTTTTTGTTAATTGCATGTGATTATTTTTGGACTGATAAGTATTGATCTACAGGAATAGTGAAGAAATCTCAGCGGGAGGAAGGAGAAGTGAATGTGGCAGAACCTGAAGATTCAACAGAGGTTGAGTAAAGTTGCAGATGGGAGAAGCCTACAGGAGCAGTAGAGGGTGCTCAAAAGGTTCCAGCAAAGGAACTATGATTACCAAAAGACCAGATCCAGAGGGAAGGATTGGTGAGGTAAGTGGTAGCAAGAGAGCTTTTTGTGGCAGAGGCTTCATGAAACGCATAGCTGAAGAACTTATGGCGATGGGGAAGGCTACTAAAAGTCATAAAGGAGACAAGGGAAGAGGTTCAGAGAAATGCCACAAAGATGAGATGACTACAGGAATTCGAGAAAGAGAGATTGCAGAAATAAAGGCACAATTATAGGTACTCGAAAAACGGCTGCAAGAGCAGGAGAAGCAAAAAGGAAAATGGCTCTTTCCACTGAAGGGAAAGAGAGTGATTTGGCGACAATTGCAGAGGAGGTTGAGGCAAATTCTGATTGCCTTGTTGAAAAAGGGACTTAGAGTTCTTGTGCCAGAGATGAAATTTGAAGATTCCACGTGCAGATATATTAAAAGGAAAGTGTTGAAGGAAGAAGTGAGGACTAAAAAGTCTTGTAGTTTTAAAACTGATGAGTTGTGTATGTTTGTAGGTGCACAGGAGGTTTCCGTTGGTGAAACAGAGGAGGAGATTATCGACGATTTCTTGAGTTATTGGGCAGATCCAGATCAGCTCGATAATGTGAACTCTTGTGTTTGTATAGCTGACAATTATGATGTGATTACAGGTGTTGAGGAGGATGTGCAATCTTGTGAAACTGATACAAAACAAGAAGAAGTTCTTATGGATGAAAAAGAAGGGAATCAGTTTGAAGCGCAGATAAGGGAGGTAACAGTTGATACTGTTGAACATTTTGTGCAAACTGAGAGTTTATATGCAGGTGATGAGATGATAACAACAGAAAGTTGGGATTGTGAAAGTATTGAAGATTGTACAGAAATATTTTCAAAGGAGATGACAGATTTATGGCAGGAGTTAAATGTTCTAGAGAAGAGACTAGAAGTACAGAGGATAAGAATTCAGAATATAAAGGCAAAGATGAATGAAGATAAAGATGTTTATGAACCAAAATACACATGCATTCTCAGAGAAGATGATGTTGAGGACAGATTCAGTGATAATCTCAAGAATGATTGGGATGGTACACTGAAATGCTGGCAGAGCGAAATAAGGCACTGAGGCCTTATGAATCTTATTCTAACAAGTGTTTTTTGAATGCAGGTATTGGTGTAGAACATTTTACTCAGTTGAGGAGAGAAGAAGTTTTCTGTTCCAGAAGACAAGAGGATATGGATGATTTGGTGGCAGTCACAACAGAAACAAGAATAGAAGCAAGACATCAGCAATCTGAAGATTTATTAGACAAAGAAATTGGTTTAATCCGAAGAATCATGTTGAAAGGGTCTCAAAGGAAGACATCAGCAAGGAAGAGAAGCAGCAGAGGTAGCAGTAAAAGAAAGACGACAAAAGATTGTGAAAGTGCAGCTAGTGGAGAGATGCAGCATAAAGTGTGGAGACCTCGAGAAGAACAAGAGACAAAAGCAGTGGCAAATGGAAACTTGCATTACAAAGTATGGGATCTAGGCACATGATCAGGAGATCATGATTAATTTTAAGGTTGGGTGTATGATGCAGGAGCATCAAGACCCTCTTCATATGTAAATATGGAATAAAAAGGGGCGTGTGATTATTTTAAGTATTTTGTTATTTTTAATAAAATAGGGAGTGTTTTTAGGCATAAAAGCAATAGATGGGGATAAGGAAGGCTTTTCTATTTTAGAACAGGGAAAAGATGGGAAAAATCCTCGAGATGCTTTTTACCCTGTGTATGCATTGCATGTAGACACTTAGAGCTTTTAGTTGGGTGATTCTAGATCATGCTTAGTTTTTATAAACTAGGAATGCTGAGGCATTGAGGATCAGAGTGCGATAGAGTGTGAGGTCTCTGGTTGGAAGCCTTCGGGCAAATTGTAAAGGCCGTGAACATTGAAGATCTGGCCAAGAAGAAGTTTGTAAGTCATGGTTTGTTTCAGTTTATATACATTGATTAATTGTGGAAAGGTATGGCTATTTCTGGTCTAATGTACGTGTATGTTTAAGGAATGGAATAGAATCACCACTTCTAAGCTAAACTCCTTGAACCATTACTATGCGAAAATGGTGAAGTTGTCATGCAATAAATATTGTGTGGAAGTCATGATTCAGAACGGTTGATTGAAATATTGTATTTAGCTGTGGGTCGAATCATTCTATTTCTTTTCTATTGTGTGGAAAGTGGATTGGAATTGATAATACCGTAGATTTAGTAAACGAGAGTTAAGCCATTTGTTGAAGACCTCTCTCTGCCGCCATTTATAATCTATGGTGCTGGTTGTTGGTTTGTAATTGTGTGTGTGCGCATCAGGGAATGATAGCACTGTATTGAAGATTTATTGACACCGCACTAGTTCAAAAGAGTGTTGCGTGGTTTTATTAATAATTTTTTTAACTGTTGCATGGTGGCTGGAAGGCGTGAATGTCTTATACGCTTGGCGTGAATTGCTATATAATCAATTCTATATACGGGCAGTAACCGGAGGTATAGATGGTTGCGTGCATGTGGAAATCGAACCGTGAATGGAGGTGGCCAGTCTGGTAACCGGTTGCATCATCTGGATGCGTGGTATTTTTCAATTAATGTTTTTCAATTAAATAATGCCGAGGCAGCAGTGGAAACAAGGTCGAATTGTGAAACTCTTGATAATTAAATGGTGTTTTCCAAACTCCTGCATGAAGTTTTGAATAGGAAGGCGCACATGAACAACGAACCAATAAGTTGATTTATTGATTAGGCACATGCTTTTATGTACATGAGTGAGAGAGAAAGATCCTGGTTTGCATGCACGGTGAGCCTGTCATCAACATCTTGTAATTGTAATATTATTAATTTTACATGCCATTAGTCAACTCCATATTAAATTAAGTAGTGAAGGAATTATATATTTGGGGAAAATAAATTTTAACTATTTTTTTAGCTTTGAATCACTTTATTTCTCTTTTGTTATTACTATTTTTTAATGTTTTAATGTAAGTATTATTTTATTTTTTTTTAAATGTAATGATACATGCTTATATCTCCTTCATATTCTTTTTTTGAGAGAGTTGTTATACAACAAGGTATGGAAGATATGTATTCATGTAAAATTACATTTAAAAAATATAAAATTATATTTTTAGCAATAAATTAAATAATTAGTAATAAAAAAATTAAGCAGAGTTTGGAAACATCAGTTTGCACCTTAATTTTTCTTTTCAACATTATTAAAATGCAAAGGAAAAAAATAATTTACTATTCAAAATTGAGGACATGGAGTTCCTTCACTACATGACATGGATTTGATAGTTACTACACCATACTTAATTCATTTTATGATTGGTAATACAAAAAAATATAGTAGTACCAATTATAAACTCATTATAAGTATAGTAGTATATTTAATTATATATACACACATTGGTAATATTTTTAATTATATAGATAGGTGTATGTTATTTTCTCTTCTATGTCTAGTGAGAAATATAATATAATGTAATTATATCATCTTATAATAATATTATATAAATTAGAGTGATATTTGGATTCATCAAAATATTAATAATAGATATATTTGAAATATAAAATTATGTTATTTGAGAGATTTTGAATTGTTTTATTCATGCTTCATTAGAATAATTGTATGTTATTAATGTATTTTTATCTTAAATATTACATGTCACCTAGACATGAATCAATTATACATCATGAAATATGAATAACATTATATTTTTGTTATAATTTAAACTTCAATTGTTCTCTTTGTAGAAAGGGAGTCTAGATTACCCACAATGGTGTGTGAATTTGTTTACATGTCATTTCTCAACTTCTTATTAAGTTGTGGAGTAATTACATGTTTCATACTCGAAAGTAAACATTTATTTTTACTTTAAACTTTCAATTACCCTATCTTTATATAAATTTGATTTAAATGTAAGCTTGAAATTAAATATTTTATTTATGGACCACAATAATTTATTTAGTTATCACTATTTTTAAAATGTTAATCCCAAGTATTATTTTTAAACATAATGATTCATGATTATATGTCACACTACCAAGACAATTTATTGAAAACTTAATAAATTTAAAAAATATATATAATAAAACACTAAACCCAATTACTGTAATATGAAATAGTTGATTAAAATAATCATTAATGAAATTATTGTTCTGTATTTAAAAGTGAAGGGTTGTGCTTGATTACATATGGCTTATTTTGAGTTGTGTTGTCACGGTTATCTCCACTGTACTTTTATTTTTATTACAGTAGAGGGAGTGGTACAATGTTATGGATTTACATTTTAATTGATATTAAATCTACCATGGATTAGTGGCAAGAGAAGACTCTAGCTACCCTCCAGCTATTCTGCCACCTTTTTTCTCCCACGACATCTATGGTGAAAGAGCTAGGTCTAAGATCCGACAGTTGATCTCGTCCTAAAATCCCTCTTTCTTATTCCCTTCGGTGAAATGTCTCGTTTCAAACCCCTACAACTCGTCTTCCGCTGCTACCATTTTCATTTGGGAGAGCTTGAATCTACACACTTAGTTACCATTAACTCATTTTTACTGTGGGCTTGAAGTATGCCATGGCCATATCTGTTCAGTTTTCCTTGTGAGCACAGCTGATTTGAGGCGATGAGACAAATTTCAAGACTATTTTATTGTGTTTCCTGATATCTTATGGTTATGCTTTCAATCTCAGTTACTATTTGGTTTGGTTTCATGTCGGCTAAGAATATGTCTAAGTCACTGAGCAATCCCTCAGAGGCATTGTTGTTTCTTTCTCAGCTCCACCATCATAAAATTAACTAGTAAGTCTCCATTTTTACCTACCCGAGGGTTGCTATAGCGGGTGTTTTCTCGGTAGTCTATTGAATGGTGCTTCAGTTTGACAGGATAATTGTCATGGTCCTTATTAGACACTGGTTAGAACATTGGTGAGGGTTTTATGAAAGAAATTGTGTTTACCAACATGCATCCTTACTGCCGCTTTGCTTTGTTTGCTTTACTCGTGTTATATTCTACAATGTTTTTCAGGGTTGCTCTGTGCTTGAATATCTCAGACCGGAATTAGGTGTGTTGCGATGACTCCTCGAGTTGTAGATTTGTTTGTATTTGAAAATCCGGAATGGATAACCTTAGAGGTGACTACACTATTATACTGTATTTGCTCTGATATAGAAAATTTTGGAATTTATTTCTCCATCTATAGTGGCTTAGAACTAGTTACTTGGTCAATTATTTTGAAGGGAATGGAAACCCTCTTTGGTTCAGAACCATACTGTAGACTTCATTACAGTCTTGGTATCTACTCATATTTTTGTATATCTATATCTAATCAACTGTATGTATCGTTATCTTATATGCTTATTCTGTTTTGTATTTGACAATAAACTTATGGCTTTTAACATTGTTCTCGAGCAATGCTATAAATAGAACATTGGCGAGGCTTTTGCATGAAAATTATATAGTTATTTGTAAATGTTCATTATGGCTTTTAACATTATTCTCAAGCAATGCTATGAATAGAACATTGGCGAGGGTTTTGCATGAAAATTGTACAGTTATTTGTAAATGTTCCCCTTCAACATATTATCAAGTTCCGCTTTCCATATTTGTAGAGTTAATTTGTAGATGTTTCCTCAAGAATTTATCTGGTTCTTCTTTTGCCGTAAGGGAAATTATTCTTCCAATTTATCCATTTCATTTGTAATTTCTTATATATATATATATATTATATATATAATTATATATAATATATAATTATATATATAGTATATATATATATATAGTCTATGTTGTGATCATTTTGATGGCGATTTAGTTTCCTTTTCCTACTATTTTGTATGGATTATAGACTCAGCTAATCCATTAATCTGTATCTAGGTTTGACAAGCTCCTACTTAATTCTCATGTTCTTGTTAGTTTAAATACAACTGAACTCATACTATTCAATTTACTAACATAGGTCTCTAAATCATACTCATTTAAGTTTATTTATGATCTACAATTGAATGTTACTATTGAAAATATACATGATATAAGTATAAATTACACCTAAAAAATTCGAACTATATTTAATAGAATCATTACAATCCTTTTTAGTTTAGCAGGAATGTTATATGTTCCTGTACATTACTATTCGCAAAAACTCATTTCCAAATTCCATAGCTTGAGTCAACAATTCAAGATTGTTCCAAGATGGTACTACTCATACCGTATCTTAATGATTTAACTCTACTGTAGATGCTACTCGTAATACTTGCAGTATTTTGTTTCCTCCCAACCTTAAGACTTGCCGTCAAGTCCAAGTCTCCCCCCAAGCTTGCTCATAAGACCATTGTCTTCTGCGAGTCTCTGCACTAAGTGTTGTTGCTATCTGATCATCACGAGACTTAGATTTTCATTGTCTGACCCTTCCACATGGTTTTTCTTGCCCCCCTTAGGGATTCCGGCAACTACCTTTTCTAACTTCCTTGTTATGAGAAGTTAGAAGATCCATTAATATTCAGTTACAACATCTGTTAATATTCAAACCAATTCCTTCTTCAATAATTAAAAATATTAATCACCTCAAACAAATAATAATAATAATATCCAGTTTTATTTCTTATGGTCGTAACATAAAATATTTACATTTTTTCTAGGGACATTACTGTTGGGACTCACAATTGATCAGTTTTTGACCTTATCTTTTGCCGTATATTTACCCTTTTTACAGTAATAAGCAAAAGCTTTTATTTCATAAGGATATATTAACCCCAAGGTATGAAGTGACCTTCCGCAAATCTATATTTAATTTTTTACCTCATATTCGTAAATATCTTTTCACTTATCTATGGAAATGCTGACTAAAATCGTTAAACAACTGTCATAAGCTTGCAGGAGTATAGTGAACAGTTGCTGCAACACGAAAAACAGCAACTACGCAGTTGCTGCAACACGAGAAACAGCAACTGCGCAGCTGCCACAATACCAGCAACAGTAATTATCCAAAGCAGCTATTTTGTAGCCACGGACAACAGATGGCAGCTATCTAAAGAGTGGTAACGTGGCATAATCAAGCGGAAGAATAGAGAAGGAGCATACAGTCAGCATGAACAGCATGGGGAAATAGCGAAGGAAATGACAATCCCGAGAAGACAATCAGTTATTCACCGTGTAACAGCCGAAGCTCCAGAAAAGGATGCATTATCATATGGTTGTAACAGCATTTTAATTTGCTTATTTTTGACACACAGTATTAACTGAAAAGCTGTAATATTCTATTGTAGTAGATGTCTCCTCTATAAAGAGGAGACATCTACATGAAACGGGATGTCAATAGTCAGTCTGTAATTAAGGTTTGGAAGAACATCAGCAAGTCTGAGTTCCATTGTACTCAATCTTTTTAGCAGATAAATATAAACTGGTTCTGAGCACTTAAATCCGTCTCCTTCTTTTCGGGGAATCTTGTGAGAAGGACTGGGCCCACCTTCCTCACAAGATTCACCCATTTGTTTTCCTGTTGATTGTGTAGATGTATGGTAAGTTCTTCTCGGTACTCTGTGTGGATTTAATAGTATTACCTCTGGCATTCTTTGCTTTACAAGTACTCTGTTTCATTGCTTTTTGAGTTTGTTTCTCACCGGTGAATGAGAGTGCTGTGTGCGTTAGCAATTCTGATAACAGAGGCAGGTGCTGGACGTCCCCATCTGGAGGATAGGGTCCTGGTCCTCTGCCAGAAGAACATCCATTATTTCGTTTCTCAGATTTGTAATTCTGACTAGTTGTTTTCATTTTAAAGTACTGTAATGATATAACATAAGAAGTACGTATGCTACAGCTTTTGATGCTTTTGGGTTTTAAGTACATACAGTATGCATTGCCTTTGAAATAAAAGGACTTTCCCTGGTCGATAATTAATGTGGCACTTGAATGTTTAATCTACAACAATTCAACTAGCCAACATTTTGGCGCCGTTGCCGGGGAAGGCAACTAAAGAACTCTAAAAGAATTAATGGTTTCTTTGTGGAAATAACAGGTGTATGAGAGGACGCAAGAAACCTAATTTTACAGGCGGCAAAGGAGGAAGGAAGACTTTCATAGACAAAATCATTTCTAAGGCTGAGACATCACAACGGACAAGTTCCCGGAGACCCCAGATCCAACATTCCTCACAGACAGACCAGCAGACGGAGGAAGCAATAGGACCTGAGAGGAAGCTGGAAGCACCGGAATACTCTGAAGAACCGGAAGTAGAACCCGAGGGAACAGAAGGCACAGAAGACAAGGCGAGCGATTCAGGGAAAATTCCGATGGAGGACAACAGAGCAGAGGGGAGAGGGGAAAACTCGCTCTCTACCCTGGAATTCCCTATCGGAGAACTTCCGAGAGGAACAACCCCCATGAAAAACATTCCACTCCCGGCATTACCCAATTTCCATGGATTGTCATCCGAAGATCCAGACGAATTCCTTTTCGAATTCGACATACTGTGCAGAAGCTATGATTACATAAACCCTAATCAGAAGCTGAAACTGTTTCCAGCAACATTAAAAGGGAACGCGTTAAGGTGGTTTATGAGCTTGGGAGCTCAGGCGATCACCACATGGGACCAAATGAAAGAAGGATTTCTGGCTAAGTATCAAGACTACTGTCAGACAAGAGAGAGGAAGGAAGAACTGTTCAAAATGGTCCAGAAAGAGGACGAGAATTTAGAAGATTTCGTGGAAAGATTACAATATAATTTGCAGCGGTCTGACCATCCTAACATGAGCAAAGACATTTTGAAGACCATACTGCTAAGAGGAGTAAGAGATGATTGCTTGGACATGCTGAACATGCTTGGAAAAGGGGACATTTCTAAGGAACCATTTGAAGAAATTATTAGGCTCTGTATGCGATGTTCAAGGGGAGCGGCAGGCAGATCAAAAAGCAAAGAGAATGTGTATTCAAGGGTTCAAAAGTCAGCTAGTGGAGGAGCAACAAGAGCAGAGATAGGTAACTTATTAGAAGAATTTAAAACCGAAATGCTAAGTTCTTTTGCTTCACAGATTGACTCTCTGCAGGTCAAGAAGAAACAGGCAGAAGTAGAAGCTGCCCTGGCGATTTTCTGTTCAAAATGCGGAGAGAAACATCCACTCAGAGAATGCCCACTGGACAGGATGCCCATATGCACAATTTGCGAGAAGGATCATGAAACACAGCAATGCCCCTCTTTGCCTGGAATCAAGGCAGCACTGCAAACAACCGAAGAAGAAGTTGAAGCAGTGTATCTAATGACTCAAAGGAGGCAATGGCCGTAAAGACAAGGTACGAGCCCTAGTACAACATTTAATCGTTGGAATAATAGTTCTCCTTTTTACCAACCCATGAATCACATGCAGTACCCACCCTTCAACACAATTAACTTTCCACTCATGCAGCAACCCTTTCCTGACCCGACTATGTGGAACCCTTGGGCTTCCCAGCAACCATACCTTAATCAGTGGAATCCAAACTGGGCAGCCCAGCAAATACATTTCCCTCAACAACAGCAATCTCTTCCTTTACCGCCAAATAATCCTCCAAATAATCAGGCAATGAGACTACAACTGCCTATTCAACCTAACCCTAACCCGAATAATAAAGCCTTGCAAGTTATTGACAGCCAGAGTCAGTCTATTCCTCCCTTGCAATGTAATGATATCCATCTCCGCTCAGGGAGAATAGTGGAACCCATTATAGATGATATTACGGACTCAGACAAAGAAGAGACTAGGAAAGAGAAATCAGCTAATCATAATACTGAAACAGTAAAAACAACACCTAACAGCAATAACCAAGCGGTAGACCCACCATTCCCTGAAAGACTAACTCTCACTAAAATACCAGAACAACCTACCTTCAATTTGTTAGGAGAATTACAGAACTTATATGTAAAAATTCCATTATTACAGGCTCTAAGGGATGTTCCTATATACGCTAGAACTATTAGAGACATCTGTGTAAAGAAACCTGGAAGGAAGGCCAAAGACCCCCTCACAGTTCATGTGATGGGGGAATTAACTGCCTTAATGACTGAAAAAGATTATCCTGTCAAGTATGGTGACCCTGGTCACCCTACTGTAACAGTACAGGTAGGAAAAACCTTTATCTCTAAGATCTTAGTAGATCTAGGAGCTGCAATAAATATCATGACTCTAGAAACAGCTCAATTACTTCAATTGAAAAATTTCATCACGGAAACTCCTACTATCTTAGAGCTAGCTGACCGTTCTACGATCAAACCCGAAGGGGTCATTGAAGACCTTATAATCTCTGTAGAATCATGGAACTACCCGGTTGACTTTGTGGTCTTACAAACCAAAACGAAATTGGGGGGTCATCCGTTGATTCTAGGGAGACCATGGTTAGCCACAGCAGATGCTTTCATCAGCTGTAGATCTGGGTCAATGACCATCTCCAATGGACAAGAAACGAAGCAGCTTACCCTCTATCCTCACACCACTCCCATGATTAACAGTGATAACTCCATATGGGTGGACTATGAGGACGAGGAAACCCAACCAATATTAACTATTGGGCAAGCTTTGACCTTCAAAGATTCTACCGAAGATGAGCTGATTAGTAGTTTTATTTCTGAACCTTCTTCGGTCAGTTTGGAAACATCAAATCACTTCGCTGCAATCCTAGAACCAGAATCTCAACAGAATATGAATAATGAAAATTTATGCCAAACAGCGCTAGGTAACCCTTCCAAGAGCACAACAGTTGAAATCGAGCCTGGTAAAACGCTGAATATAAATCCTGACTTAACGGAAGATGAAAAACAGAAAGTAATAAAGTTACTCCAAGCAAACAAAGAGGCGTTCGCATGGGATTACACAGACATGAAAGGAGTCTCCCCTGAATTATGTACTCATCGTATATACATCAAGGAGGGATCCCGACCAGTCTGCCAACCCCAACGAAGAATGAACCCTAACCTCAGAGAAATTGTGAAGGAGGAACTCCAAAAACTCCTAA
>APFE030395997.1:13637-27993 GCA_000404065.3 Pinus taeda | reverse complement strand
TTCCCTTGTTGGTCTTTAGGTTGAGAAAAATGGAGTCTACCAACCAAGGATTTCCCCTTGGAGGAAATCCTAGTCCTTTCTCCTCTTGGGGAGATGTTGATGCACCCCATATGGCCACATTGTCACTTCCAGGGTTGACGATTGGCTTTCCCGTATGGCTCTTCTCTACCTCTGTCGTTCAGAATACCATAATTCCTAAACAATCAAGTCAGCAACTAGATGACACTAGAGTTACCCCCCAACCTTCTACTTCATCCGTTTCTCCCTCTCCTCCTTCCTCTTCGCTTGATGAAGCTAGTAAAGCTAAATATCAAGTAACTGAGAAGAAGAAGAAGCGGAAGGAGAAAAAAGAAAAGAAGAAGAAGGAGCCACAAGCAAAAGGGGGCAACCATGCATCGTCTAGCGAAAATTCTCACACTACACTGTCTAAACCTAAATCTCTATGCATCATTTGCAAAGGAGACCACTATCATCGAGATTGTCCTTGCATCCCTCGGATCTTAAGGGACTGGTCTCCTCGTTTGCACAATCTGGTGTCATCAACCTTCGATCATGTTGAAAGTACACAGTCAACTAGTGAAAGCGAAATATCTGGACAGAAAAGGAATTGCAAATTTCTTTGTAAACTGTGTGAAGGCAATCACACCATCCACTATTTTCCCTTCCTAGACGAAGCTAAAAGAGTTTTGGATGACTGTCCCGCTTCACCGCTACGACTCCCTCCTAGATATAAGAAACTCTTACTGAGTCCATCACTAGTTGAAAATTTGACTGACACTCCATTGTGGTCGGTTGAAGCATATATCATTGAAGATAAACCCTCTGAATCCATACCAGATGAAAGTCAAAAGGTTGAGGCGGCAGTTGACACGGTCTTGCCTTCAGAAGGTCCATCTTCAGATGATATAGTCACTGAAGAGAATGAGAACAACACCGTTCAAATTCTTTTTGTAAACACAGACTCCGATGAACATGGGAGTAGTCTACCCGTTCCTTTACTACAGGAAGGAAGTTCATTAGAGTCGTATCCGACCATCCATTCGGTCCCACCTCCATGCAACCTAGTCATTTCCTTCGACTGGAATCTTCTAGGCAGACCCCATTTACTGGCGAGTGTACCATTCTGAATCATTGTACAAGCTTACAGAATGGTCATGGTTGGTACCATCATAGATGAAGGGGCTTATGTGAGTATCCTTTCCTCGACTACTTGGAAAGTGCTTGGCTTGCCATCGCTTCTGCCTGAGATGAGAAATCTGACAGGCTTCGACAAAGGAACCAGTCGACCATTAGGGATCCTTCCCAGTGTGCCCATAACATTGAGAAGGAAAACTGTTTACATGAACGTGATGATAGTCCAAGTACCCCTAGATTATAATCTACTCCTTGGGCGTGACTATATTTATAGCATGGGAGCCATTGTCTCCTCACTCTTTAGAGTAATGTGTTTTCCGCATGAAGGCCGAGTGGTCCAGCTCGTAGACCATCTTTCATTCCCCAGCTCACACATAGCTAATAGTCAAATGCCATCCCTAAATGGTCATTTCACGCAAGGAATGTCTCATCAATCTCCAGTCCATCTACCTAAAGAGTGTGAGTAATTCGGGAGGACATGATTGAAACCTAGGGGGCATGCACCCTGGCCTGCTCCGGCAAGGAAACTCCAGGTATAGAGTAGGTTTCCGCGAAGGAAAATGACTGGTCCGACACCCATCCTTACAGGAAAAGGGAGTTAGACCGGGATAAGATTCCCTTGTCAAGGTTAGGTGGTTGAAGTGAGAATCACCTTTGTCTAGACAGACTAAGCCAGGAAGTGTTTCTATCTGCTATGTGGATGGAAACTGTCTTGCCGAAACAAGAACTTCTAAATGGTAGCCAGGAAATTTTTCACTATACCCGAGGGCATGCAAACCGTCTTGCATGCAAGCAAAGAGCGACCATTTATTTTCTTAGTTTGTAGATTCTCAAACCCTTTAAACTCGTAGGATTGGTCGTTTCCTAACTTGCATAAAGAAAGGATCTGAGGAAAAGCTTTGAAAGGTGCAAGCTCCATAAAAAATGGCATCTATAGATGAGATATCCTTATTATATCACTGGCACAAGCAATTTTTACGTGGAGTTCAAGCTCGTTAAAAATTAAACATAAGCAATGAGCAAATGCTTCCCCCAGAGTTTAAGCTCATTAAAAAATGAACCAATTTCCAGTAAATAACCTGTGAATGAATTATCATCAGCAAGCCTTGGTCATGTTCTCATCATCACCTCCACTTTTTTAGCCGATCATATGCCTCCATTTGATTGTTTACCCTTTTGAGCAACAGATGCGACGAGTGATTTTGCTAGCCATCCTTGTGACACTATCGTGATTGGAAAATTCCAAACCTTACCTGGAATCAATTGCTACTTGAAATTATCACTCGTTCCTCAAAAAACGAGTCTCCTTTAAGCTCTTTTCACCTGACTCGTAAAATATGAAAATATTGCCAAGCGATTGGCCTCTCCGGCTCGTTAAAGTCATTGGAAGTGCTATCCCTCCTCTAGATTTTAATCTTTTGGACCTGAGGGATTATTACACAAAAAGATCGAGCATTTTTCTTGTTTGGCTCGTTAAAACTATCGAAAATTCATCCTTTTCATATTATTTTACGCTTTTTTGGACTTAAGGGATCATATGACGAAAAATAATCATTGGAGTTTCCTTTCTACCCTTTTTCAGACTCTCTAAAAATGAAAAAGGACCGAGTTATCATTGTTGTTAAACTTGTTAAAACCAATAGTGACAAACTTGTCCAAATGGACAAGAACGAGTTTCACTGTCGCTAGGCTCGTTAAAACATAGCAACAGGTTTGCCCTAAGGGTGGATTATAGAACAAGCATATGTTATCCTCCTCAAGCTTGATAAAATTAAACAAGTACTGGTCACAATGATTGGGGAAAATTGGGAGAAAACTTGAAGAAACTTTATTGGTAGCAAGTCGATCTTGAACATGACACTTTCACTCCATCCAAGTTGGGTTGGGTTATTCCGTTCACCGGTCATGTCACCATTGGTCCATCACACCATCCATCTTTGGGGTTAACGCTACCAATCCATTTTCAGTGTCGCTGATATGTTCAAGAGAAGTCACTCAGAGTATTCACTTGTGTCTCATCCGCTACAATACATTCACGCTCCATTCTTTCATGACTGCCACCCTGAACTCTGTATCATCAGATCGTTTTCACCTCCAAAAGTCATTTTCTCTGTTCTGTGTCGTAGATGTGGGATTCATTAAGGCCCTCGTACGACAGGTCACTTCTTGTCGACATCAGCACATTATCCAAGAAGTCGACCTAGGAACAACCCCTTTCAGTACTTTGAAGCTTGCATGGCTCAATGGCAAGTTTCTCACTTTTAGTGACATGTTTATATCAATGGCCTTCGACCGAGAGATTTTGCGTGGTGTTCGACGCCAAGTCCCTTTTTCACACCACGCGAATTGTACTGTAATACCTTGAGGATCATTGTCATTATTGGTGATTCCTCTCGCACCTGTTAACAACTTACATCATTGGCTGGTAATCAGGCGATGTCTTTCCATGTTCGACTCCAGAACATCTTTCACATGGATCGACTTTTGAAGACCCCAGATCTAGTTTCATCCATCCGGGCTGTGATATATACAGGAATATAAAGACATCAAATGTACATCATTGCCAAATAGATGATCATCCAAATCAAAGGATGATGACTCCGTCCGAATCATTAGTCTGCTACACAGACGGTTGTCTGTCTTATGTACATGAAAATGAATTTATAAAGATGAGCATGGGAATGCCCGCCTCAACTAGATCATGAAAAGTATTATGAAGATAATGTATTGTATTGTATCTTATTACAGGTCACCTTCCAGCTTGAGAAAACTTTGGATCCTCATGATAAAGCATTTCACCCAACATCAAAAGATTAACGACCTCATGCTTTAGGGGGCAACTGTTATAGACATTTTTGGGCAATGAAACCCCAATCATAAATGTCCATAAACTAAGGGCTCCTAAGTCCCTAAAAGTGTTTCTTCACTCCCTAAAGGAACAAGGTCAGCTGATTACATCATCTCCCAGAAGTTCTCCACAGAAAACTGCTCAAAACTGGACCATACAGAATGCCCAGTGCAGAGGGTGCAATGCATATCACCTACTCAGTTTAAAGGGGGCGATGCATACTGGAAAGCCCTTCTGTAGGGTGCGATGGTGAGAATGGACAATGGCAAAGACAGTTTGTGAGGTGGAGGATCATAGATCTTCCAGAAAACCTTCCTTTGACACTTACTCTCTCAATTCGCCAAGGATGAGTAAGAGATCAAATATCCAAGTGGAATTCAAGAACTATCAAGAGAGGACACTAATAAAAACCTAGAGCTAATCACCACCCTACAATCATCTAAATAGGTCCCTCATACAGAGATCTAGAGCTGGATCTTGTATCTTGTAGAGAAGTGTTGTTGGTTTCCTGGTGTAACATCATAGTGTTGGGTGATCTAAGCTTTACATGAGGTGAAGAAGGGATTTCTTGCTGGAGGATGATGCTGGATCAGAACAATTGGTTGTAATCCTCTTTACTATTCTTGATATTAATAAAGATATTCAAGTTTTCGTCCACATTCTTGTATGATTGATTGTATATGCATTTGTGTGGTCAATACATATCTGGTCCTGTATTGTTTATCACTGTAGATCTCTATTCTTCGATAGTATTATGCTGCTTTGATTCCACAGATGCTCTTTGAAGCTTGGTAGATGAGGAAGAAGTGCGAAGATCTATCAGAAAGGAGAGGAACTAGGCAAGGAACCAAGCGCAAGACTGAGGTTGGTGTCCTTTGTTCCCCTCTTACCTACTTCTCATAAAGGAAAGCGAAAGTAGTTTTAACTTGCTTGTTTCTAAGATAGCTACCAGTCTTACTAGGAATAGCAACTCCAAGTGGACATTATTCCCGATAACATAGAGCAAGCCAACAGTTATCATCCTCTTCTGAATTCAGTTATGTTCCTATTATTTCATGTTCTTTGAGGTGTCTTTTACCCTCTGTAAAATTTTGTAACAAGTTTTACTTAAGATAGTAGGAGAAGTAGTTTGGTACTTTAACGGTTTCAAAGATCAGTAATTGTTTCATAATGTATAAGAAGAGGAAAAGGTTGATGGTTGGAATTTTGGAGAACCTGGAGACTAGGCCACTGTATTCCTGATATCATCATTGATTAATGAAAGAATCAAAAGTTTCCATGAGTTGGTGGGTATAATTTTGTAACCTTCTGTGTCATGTGTCATGTTATGTTTTCTTCTTTCAAGCATAGTAATGAAGCTATAGGTCTTTATTTTCTTATGTAGATAAAGTTAAAAATCCTTAAAAGAGCGCTCCTATACTTGAAGTTTCCACCTTCCTTTCTAAGTTACAGTTTCTGTGAAAGACCAACATATTATCTTTAACTTCTCCAAGAGTCACAAATAGTAGTTTCTGTGTTAAGCAACATATTGTCTATGATTTAGTTCTCATTTTCATAATTCTTCTAAGTTACAGATAGTATTTTCTGTGAAAGAACAACATATTATCTTTAACTTCCCCTTCAAGCTTTCTTCATTCATCATTTATATCTAGCAACAAATGGCATTCTAAGATGTTTTGGTCAAACATGTATTAAGGGTTAAAGACCAAATTTTCTAGGTCCTTCATTTGAGAACACAACAAACAATAAGTGACACTAAATAATATTAACTAATGTCTTAAGCACAATTAATCTACAACCAGGAAATTGGTTTCTTAAGGTGCAACACTCCCCCTAAGCACAAGCAAATTTTGCAAAAAGATTTTCTATAACTCTATAACTCAACTATATGAGGATGACCTTCCTATCACCAATGACTCATACATACATCCATCTCCCAACCAAGTGGGGATATACCAAATTTGACTCATCCACCCCACCAAGTGGGGATATAACAATTGTTTATACATGACAAAAACAAGAAATTACATCATTTATCCAAGAGGACTTATTCAAATGTATGAGAAGACATATCAGACCCTAGACTTTTACATGACTTGAGCAACAAATGGTATAAATATCTGACGCCGTAGTTGGACCCATCAACCATAATGCCAACAATGCTGAATGTATGTGAAGGCTAATGCTCCCCCTAAACCGGTGCTACATGTGCATTGTTAACAGTTCAATGATCAAGGCTCTTTGTCAGTCAGATAAAATTAATGAATAGAGCATATTAATTATCAATATTATTCAGAGCACCCATATCAAAGCCTGCCCCACTATTTTTCTTGTCTGAAAAACATATACAGTCCTTGACCCACAGAAACCTGCATGTGCACGTGACTATACTTCATGAAACACGTGTATAATAACCTTTCTCTGAAAAATTTGATTTAACAACAAGATAACGAAGCAACTACTCCCAGCTTTTGTCTGAGATATTCAAATGTCTCTTTGGGCAGTGGTTTAGTGAATATATCAGCAACCTGTTCTTTGGAGGGAACAAATTCCAATTTGACTTTTTGTTCAAGCACTTGTTCACGTAGAAAATGGTATTTGATGGGTATGTGCTTGGTCTTGGAGTGCATGACTGGATTATTTGAAATACTTATGGAACTTGTATTTTCACATAGAATGGAGATGGGTGGAGTACATGTGATCTGAATGTCTTGCAATGTTTGCATCATCCAAAATAGTTGTGTGTAGCAAGATGCAGTAGCCACATATTTTTCTTCAGCTATAGATAACGCAATTGAACTTTGTTTCTTGCTGAACCAAGACACTAACTTGGAACCCATATAAAATGCACCACCGCTAGTGCTTTTTCTGTCATCAACACTTCTTGCCCAATCTGCATTTGTATATGCATGAAGAGTAATATTTCTATCTCTAGGATACCATAAACCAAAGTTCTATGTTCCTTGAAGATATTTGAAAATTCTTTTGATTGCCTGAAGGTGTGATTCCTTTGGATTTACTTGGAATCTTCCAACTATTCCTACTACATTCATGATGTCAGGTCGGGTACCTGTTAGATAAAGCATACTGGTAATCATGGATCTGTAAGTTGGTTGATGTACTGCTATTGATTCATCATTTGAGCTGAGAATACATCTTGTTACCATGGGGGTACATACAGGTTTAGAATATTCCATGCGTACCTTTTCAAGATCTGTTTGAGATATTTGGTTTGTGAAAGAAAAATACCATCTTTATTTTGTTGAACTTGTAGACCAAGAAAATAGGTAAGTTCACCAAGCAAGGATATTTTAAATTCTTGTTGCATTACTAAAGAAAAATTCTGACTCATGGATTCTTCATTGCTACCAAAAATGATATCATCAACATAAACAACAATTATTAGCAATTTATTAATGGAAATCTTTGCATATATATTGCTATCTGCTGACCCTTTTGAAAAACCATGTTGGTGTAGATATTTGTCAAGGAAGTAATACCAGGCCCTTGGAGCATGTTTTAGACCATAAAGAGCCTTTTTGAGTCTGCATACAAGTTTTGCATCATTTCCAAGAATGAATCCTTCTCGTTGTTCAATATAGACTTCTTGTTCTAAATCTCCATTAAGGAAAGCAAATTTTACATCCATTTGGTATACTTTGAATTTTTGAAAGCTAGAAAGAGCAAGAAACATCCTTATGGCTTCAAGTCTAGCAATAGGTGCAAAAGTTTCTTCAAAATATATACCTTCTTGTTGATCATACCCTTTACAAACAAGTCTAGCCTTGTTTCTAATAACTTCTCCATTTTCATTCAGCTTGTTTTTGAATATCCATTTAGTTCCTATAATATTTTTATCATGAGGTCTAGGAACTAATTCCCAAGCATTATTCTTTTCAATTTGCTCAAATTCTTCATTCATGGCCTTGACCCAACATTCATATTTGCATGCTTCATTTACATTTTGAGGTTCGACGGAGGATAGTAATGCTAGATAGCTTGAGGTTTCTGTAATAGTTCTTCTTGTCTGTACACTTGCCTCTTTTTCCCCTAAAATTTGAGTTTCTGGATGATTTTTTTGAACATACCTGGATGGACTCTTTCCTTCTACCATTATCTCTTCTTCTGGTGCTTCATTGGTTTCTTCTTCAGAATCATTATGATTTGATGTGGGAAAATAATCCCCATCTTCTTCATTGTCATAATCTTTGGTTTTTATCTGTTTTGGATTTTTGCATGCTTCATCAACTACAACATCAATGCTTTCAACAATTTTCCCAAGTCTTTTATTATAACATTTATGTCCTTTACTTCGGGACGAGTAACCAAGAAGAATACCTTCATTTTCTCTGGGCTCAAACTTACCAAGTTTTTCATTAGTCCTTTTGATATAACATTTGCTTCTAAAAAATTTAAAGTATTTTACAGTAGGAGTCTTACCATACCAAAGTTCATGTGGAGTTTGAGTGTTGTTTACCCGAACATTTGCTTGGTTGAAAATAGTTATGGCGGCGAATGCAGCTTCACCCCAGAAGGTTGCAGGAGTTCTAGGTTCATCTAGCATAGCTCAAGCCATTTGTTGAACAATTCTGTTCATTCTTTCTACCACTCCATGTTGCTGAGGATTCCTTGCGGTGGAGAATTTCCTTTTTATTCCATGTTGTTCACAAAAGTCAAAGAATTCATCCGAGGTAAATTCCCCTCCTCGATTAGATCTGAGGCATTTGATTTTGCGATCTGATTCATTTTCAACCAAAGCTTTGAAGGCTTTGAACTTTTCAAATGTTTCATCTTTATGCTTTAGAAGACCTATCCAACACATTCTGGAAAAATCATCAATGAACAAAAAAAAATATTTTTCTCAATGAGGTGACCTTTTCCTTGATGGTCCACATAAATCAGTATGGACAAGTTCAAGAGGCTTACTAGCTGACCCTTCTTTTTCAATGAAGTGAGCTCTAGTTAGCTTAACGAATTGACATGGTTTGCATATTATATTTTCAAGGATGCTGATATCTGGAAGATCATGAAAAACCTTGAATCTGCATGCTTTTCTTATTTGAGAAAAGCTTAGATGTCACAATATTCTATGCCATAGCTAGTTTTCATCATTTTTTCTTAGATAGCATTGTTGTTGTCCTCCCTTCAGTATGTATAAGTTGTTTGGAGTTCTTGTACCTTTGATCACAGTTTCTCCTGTATCAAGCTCATGAACAACACATCCGTTTGATTGAAACACCACTTCATTTCCTTGATCACACATTTGACTGACACTCAACAGGTTATGCTTTAGACCGTCTCCATACATAACATTCCCTTCTTTAACCTTTTCTTTCAGGAAAACAAAGCCTTTACCTTTTATGACAGCAGGAGTGTCGTTTCCAAATGAGACATTATTTTCCTTTTCTAAGGCATTATATGAATGAAGTTTTTCTTTGTCACCTGTCATGTGTTTTGAGCATCCATTGTCGATGTACCACTGATTTTCTTGTCCTTTTGCATATATACCACATCTTTCTGTTTGAGATTCTTTCCTTCTCCATATCTTGGGATTTAATGAATTTTGCTCCTTTTGAGATGTTTGCCGAAAATTTCTCCTGCATTCAGATTCTTCATGGCCAAAGTTGTTATAGATTGAGCATTCTGTTTCATTTTCAAGAAGAGAAAAGTTATTATAGGAAATTTTCTCGATCCCTGTCACATTCCTTGGATTTCGTGCTTCTCTAGCCATGATGGTTTTGTAAGAAACACATTGAGCAACTTTGTGTCCAAAATTATGGCATGAGAAACATTGTCCATTAAAGAAGTTCCTGCGACTATCGAATCTATTGACTTGGTGATTGTAGTTTCTATTGATATTCATCTTTGGAGAAAATTGAGTATGATTTACTTGAGGTTGGTTGTGGCTTCTGTTCATCCTTGATGCAAATTGAGTTTGATTTACTTGGTGATCTTTTTTATGCCTTTGTTGACGATTGTCATATTGTTCATTGTTCTTTGCTACATCAAGATAGCTTTTAGTGGACGTTGACGACTTCTGTGATTGAGATGCTTATTTAGTATATACAAGACCTATCTTTATCTAAGGAGAATGCTACACTTTGATAATTTCATTTAAGGTTTCTAATCCTTTAGCAAATCTAATATTGAGAGATTTCATTTTCTCAAGATCCTTTCTTAGACCCACAATTTCACATTATAGTTTTTCATTAGGTTTTTCTTTTTCAGCAAGTTGGTATGTCAAGCTATCTATAATCATATTCTTTTCTTTTAAACAGATTTTGAGTTTAGAGATTTCTTCATGAAGGTCATCTTCTTCTAAATCATTCAAAAAATCATCAACGTCATAAGCCATTAGAATTCTATAGTCATTACTATTTTCATCTTCATCACTATTTGATAAACCATCGCTATCTTCATGAGTATAGTAACTCTTTTTATTTACAACTCGTTTTCTATTCCATTTTACATATTCCTTCCATTTTTCATATCTATCTTTATGAGAACATTTGGCAGCATAATGACAGACTTTGCCACAAAAGCATTTGAAGGGTAGTTTACCTCTAAATCTTCGAGAACCCCGTTGAAGCTTCTTGACAAAGTTTGATTCATCTTCTTCTTCTGAAATATGTCCTGATTCATTGAGTTCTTCCTTTCCTTTTGTTGAAGCTTTAAATGCAGTTTCTCTCATATCTGATGGACCACATTTTCTCATCTCAAAGGCAGTTAAGATTCTGTCAAGTTATGTCTTAGTGATAGTCTACAGATCTTGTTTTTCTTCTATGGCAGACACTTTTGATTCAAATTTAGTAGACAAAGATCTTAAAAATTTCTCAACTAAGGTAACTTCCTTTATATCTTCACCCAAATTCTTCATACAATTGACAACCTCATCTATATTTAAGATGTAACTAGTTATACTTTCATCATTATACATCTTAAGAGTTTCATACTGAATTCTGAGAGTTTCAAGTTTAGCACATTTTACCTAAGAGTCTCCTTCGTAGCTCAGAACGATTTTGTCCCATATTTCTTTGGCTGATTTTATCTGCATGACTTTGACACACTCTGATTGTGACAGACTTCCCAATAAAGTATTGACAACTCTGGCATTGGTTTCATATTGCTTTTTACCTGCCATATCTGTAGGAATTGATGTTGGAAATGTATATCCTCCTTCCACAATATCCCAAACATCTGTTCCAAGTGATTGTAGATAGGCTGTGGTTCTTATTTTCCAATAAACAAAGTTGCTCCCATCAAAGATTGGCAATCTGATGGATCCTACGCTTTCTTGATTACTCATGATGATGGATCTCCCTTTAAGCGATGAAGCTTCTTCTGAAGGACCTGCTATGATACCAATTGTAGGAAATAATACTAAGAGGGGGAGGGTGGGTGAATCAGTATTATCAGATCAATAAATTTATTTCCCAAACATATTTGTATATGCTACTTCAACTAAGTGAACTAGTGTGTACACGCGAATGTACTTAAAGCAACCAGCGTATATGCAGAGAACTTTTGATTTAGCCAATTTATCATGCATTGAACTTTAACCAGTATATCAGAGATTTATTAAACAATGCAGTAAAAGTAGAATAAAGCATCACACATCAACAACACACATGAACACCAAGATATAAGGTGGAAACCCAATGTGGGTAAAAACCACCTGTTGTTGTCATCTCTGTCTTCTTTTAATAATAAGAAAATTTGTTTACATTCTTGTATTGGTGCAGACTCATAACAGTATGCAGGATTCTACTGGCAGAAGGTTAAAACCTTCTCTCATTCTCCAGCTTCTACTGGAAGGGAGCTACAACACCCTAACTCTTGTACTAGCCGATATGTTTACTAGTATGTAGGCGACGACCTACAAAAGGCTACGACCTTGTTTCTTCCTCGAAGGACCACATTTCATAAATTTTCACACTAGATCCATCAACAACATCATAACTACAATATAATCATCAAATACATCTGCATCAACCACTCACTGAAACTCAATCATCACTTTTTGAATCAACCACAACTGAATCAGTCAATCACTTTGACAACCCATCATCAAATCAAAATCAATTTGATCATTCAAAATACTTTCACCAGAGCCCAAACCAAAACCCAGAGCTCTGCAACAGAAAACAAAAACAACTGAAACAGACTTTATAAGGTATACGCTACTTCCATGTGTCAAACTAGCGTGTATATGCACTTTTATCTAATCCAACCAGCATACATGTGCAAATATTAATTCATAATTATACAACTATTCTGGACTTCGATTATACCCAGATCATAATATTTACAGAATAACACATGCGTTAGTATTCATATCTAGACTATATATGATCAAACCACATAATGATAATTCATTTCAAGCCTTAAGATCCCGATCATCATTAGATCTTATCTCTCATCAACCGCTAAGGTTCATCCTTGGTTCAGATCAAGCACAACACCATAAGCCAATAACTTGCATACTAGATCTCACACTTCATCAGATATTCGTTACTTGCACACTTTGCCTAATGATCTTCTCCTCCTTATATAATTTTAGGCCTCTCTCAATACCATGGACCAAAACCACTTAGGACCAATACCTTGGACCAAATACCTAGGGTCAATACGTTGGACCAATACCTTGGATCAAAATACCTTGGACCAAATACTTAGTTTTCTAAGAGACATGTGCTTTTCCTTCTGTGAAAGTGCATGTGTACGTATATGCTACTTGTGTTTAGTGAACCTACGTGTATATGCAGCTTGGTCAAGGTGAACCTACGTATACCTCTTTTTCTTCATTCTTTGTGGTCTGATCTATTAATTCTTTGTTGTTGACATGTTGTATTGTGATATTTCATTTGAGTGAGTTGCCATGAAGGAAAACACCTGTATCATAATGCCAACAGGAGTTTCAAATGGTTATCCCAAGCATGAAGGCTAGTGCTTATAAAGTTAGTTTTGGAGGAAATTTCAGTGCTTTAGATGTCGCTATCCTGGATCCTAAAAGGGAAACTAAATAAGATAAAAAAGTGTTGTTGCAGATTTCTATGGAAGGGGGAAAGGAAGGCTGGACCTTTGTATGGGTAGGCTGGGATAAAATTGCTTTCCCAAAGAAATGGGGGGGTTGGGGTTTAAAAAACATTTTCTTCTTTTCCCAAGCTCTAGTTGCAAAAGTTGGTTAGTGGTTGATTTCTTCTAACACCTTATGGATAGAGGTGGTCTACAAAAAATAATTTTTCCCTAACTTCACTACTAGACTAGATCAGATCAACAATAAAAAAGTAAGATAAATGTGTAAACTATATGTAAGGAAATTGTTAATTCTTTCAACATTATTGGAAGTGGATTAACATGGAGAGTTGGGAATGACGAGAAGGTCAGAATAAGGAAATATCCATGGGTGGGTTGAGGGGATGACTATCAACTTCCTCAAGATCTGGTGAATTTCGTGGTCAGTCGAGGAAATAAAACACTCAATCAGGTAGTTGATCTTGAGAGTACACTTTTCTGGGCGCAAGGATGGATGACCCCCCATGATCTTAATTTGCCTCAAGAATGGCAGAAGGTATGGAAATTTTACTCCTTGGATTTAAACTTTGCACGTGTCTGATTACAAGAGTGAAGGATGAGCTCCATTGGACTCACTCCCCCTTTGGGGAATATTCTCAAAAGGAGGGCTACCTTTATATAAATTTTGCAAAAGAACCATAGGAGCATGAATGGTGGTGGAAGTCGCTCTATAACCTTAAATTCCTAGCAAAGGCTTGACTATTTCAATGGTGTTTAATGGAAAACCAAATTTCTATAGGCGATAATCTTAAGAAGAAAAACTTTACTTAGCTAACTTGGTGTATATTATGCAAGGAAATAGAAGACTCGATTAACCACCTATTTGTAACATGTCTAATCTTAGAACAAGTTTGGAATTTGGTATACAATGCTTTATCAGGTGGGAATTGTTGGGAGGGTTAATCCTACAACTTAACTTGGTATGCCTGGTGGATGACAAATCATAAGAAGCTGAGAAATTTTCCTGTCATGCGGAAAGAGTTAATCTTGTGGACAAAACCAACCTCCCTAGAAGCTTGAGGCTTTCTAGTGACAAACAAGACAATTAAGAGCAATCCTTCTCTAAACATGCATTTACCATACAATAAATCAAGTGTTTAGATCCTACTTGTAGTCCAAAGTTGTTGTAGTAGTCCAGCCTTGTCGATCCGGATGAGCTCCTCCTTCACTTTGAAACCTGCATTCACTAACAATCAAACGATTAAATAGAACTTGAATATCTCATAAAATAAAACATATTCAACATACAGACCAAGGAGTATATGAAACAACTCATTAATAACAAATTGTTGAGAAGAA
>APFE030395983.1:10233-22312 GCA_000404065.3 Pinus taeda | reverse complement strand
ATATTGTAAATAATAATGATGAACTTATCAAGAAGGAACTTATTAGAATTGGAATAATCTCAAATCCCAAGGAAATTAGTGGGCGGGGAGCCACATGGCACAAATCTAATTTTTTAAATTTATCAAAAGTCAATGCAACCTAACAAATTATTTAATACTTAATAAGCATTAAAACTAAGCATATGTTGAGCATATTCCCTTGAGAGTCAATCTAGGCCCTCAATTAAAAAACAAGTCAACAAATCGTCATCCACGTTAAGTTGAAATAAGAAGCCTTGGGCAATAAATTTCACATGTTTATATATAAACCATTCTCATTTTTCATTTTATTAAAAACTTAATTTAATCTCTATGCAATATCCACATAATGTTTTTAGTAGTAGTGAGGGCAAAGGAAATAAAATATAAAATAAAATATTTTGATTGTAAAATGAGTTATGGCATGTGGTATTAATAAGTCATGTATCGGCTCATGGTATTGTATCAACTAATAATATCTATGGTAAAGTGGGGTGAATATCCATGGTTAAGAGTCTTGTTATATTGTAATATGGTATTGGCCCATGGTATTGTATCAAAGTCTAATTACAAGTTAATAATATCCATGGTGAAGTGGGGTGAATATCTATGGTCAAGAATCTTGTTATATTGGAATTTTATTTTAAGTATTAAGTTTTTATGTGCTTATTAATTAACTTCAAATATGGTTACAAAATCATTATTAGCCCCTTCCAAGACTTTTAGCAATAGATTTCCTCATTGACCTTTACTAATTTAGCATTGACCAATGCAACTTATAATATTTAACTTTCAAAATGGACCATAATTTGAAAGTCATATTGTAGTCTTTGCATAATATAATAATTTATGTCATAATTTATCGACATGGTTCCAATATTCATACATGATTTTTAGATATTTGTGTATTTATTTTTTAATCCAAAAATAAAATCATTGAAAATAGTTCATATTCACATCAATAAATGACATACTTACCATCTTTCACAAAATTTTTTGGATGGAACTGTGTTTAAGATTATGTCCAACGTGGACCCTCCACTCATCATTAGGTCTAGAGAATATGTGTTGGAAGCCTTAAATAGAAAATAATTCACTTATTTAGCCATTGAAAAAATTAATAAAATTTAAGATAGTCTTTAAGAGTCAAGTCAATGGGATATATATATATATATATATATATATATATATATATATATATATATAATATATATATAAATTTATATTCTAACTTATAGGCTAAATAACATTTTTCACGACCATTTTTCTAGTTAATTTTAATCAAAATTCAACAAATATTTTTAAAATTTGAATTTAAATTGTTTAATCTCCATAAGTCAAGTGCTTAGGGATTTTTTAGAGTGTTAAATCCATTTATGCATTCAAAAATGTATCAATTTTAATCAAAATCCCACAAATTTTAAAATTTTGAATTTAAATTGTTTAATCTGCATAATTTGAGTGCCCAGAGCTTTTTTAGGGTACTAAATCCGTTGATGCATTCGAAATGTATTTTTAAAAACTTGAATTTAAATTGTTTAATCTGCATAATTTGAGTGCTCAGGGATTTTTTAGGGTGTTAAATCCATTTATACATTCGAAAATATATTTTAAACAACACAACTTCTTGAAATTGTATTAGGAGATATTGGTGAATTCTAGTGAAAAAATGTTATTTCACCTATAAATTAAACTCTATATATCTATCTATATCTATATATAGTTATTAAAAATCAAAAGGTATTTAAATTTTAATTTCATTCTATATAATGAAAAAAATTGAATTTAAAATTCAAAAAAATCCAATTAAAATTAATTAATTAAGAATTAAAAATAATAACAAATTAAAAATTAATAATCTTATAACATTGAATTATTTAAATAAATACAAAGTAAAAGAAATTAATTAAAAATAATATTCTAATAATATTCAATTATTTAAATAAATAAATTAAAAAGGAAAAAGTCAAAAAGAGGAAAATAATTAAACTATTAAAATTAAATTAAAATAAAAATTATATTTAAAATAATTAAAAAAAAGTCAAAAAGGACTTCATCAAGAGGAAAAAGAAAGAGGTTGAATCAAATAAAAATTAAACCTTTTTTATGATGAAAAGAAATTTAAAATTTTAAAATGGTTAATGAAATTTCCAAATCATGATGTAAATTAAATAACCAAGAATTTCAAAATTGTATAATAGGAAATAATCCATATTAAATTTATAAAGGAAAATAGAAGGGGGCAGAAGGATTTTTAAAGAAGAAAATAAATGATAAATAATCATTTAAATAATAAAAATTAAAATAATTTATATAAAATTAAACTAATGAAATAAATATTCAAGGAGAATAAACAATTCAAAGAAACAAATCAAGATTTACAAAAAGAAAAAAAAATAACGAGAAAGATGATGGATAATACACTTCCAAGATTGGCTTAATTTGAATTCATCTTCCCTATTTAAATTATCCGGGTGCTTCTCTATTTGAAGAGCTTTCCTGATAATGTGAGTGTTGTGGAAAGGAACACGGGTTAGGATTTTGGATTGATCAAAGAAAAGAAAATGTTTGGAATTGAATGAATGTTCAACAATGGTTGACTTAGACAAACAGAGGTGGTTAGTATTAGCTATATGTTCCTTCAAATGAACTTTTAAGGGATGACTAGTTTGACCAATATAAGATTTCTCGCATGAGTAGGGAATTTGGTAAACACCAGAACATGACATGGGCTCAGACTTATCTTTGGCTGACTTAAACATTTTCGTTAGAGTCCTATGAGGTTTAAAGGTGGTTTTAATATTCTTTTTTGATAAGATTCTAGAAATAAGGTCAATGGTCCCTTTAATATATGGAAGAGAGACCTGACCTATGGGAGAAGAGGGGGGAGCAGACTGGGATTTGGGATTGGAGACAACCTTTTACAAATTTGAGAAGGGGTGAAGCCATTGGCTTATAATTTGTTATTTTAAATAATGAATTTTATTAGCTTATAATTTGTTATTATAAGCTAACAAATTATAATTATTATAAGTTTTTTAAGTTGTTATTATTTATAATTATTAATTTAGTAATTTGTTTATTTTAATTTGATTTCCTTAGTTTTAAATTCATTTTATTTAATTTGTTTTATCTTTATTATAAATTAAAAAAGAAAAAAAAAAAAAAAAGAGTTCTTCTTTAAATACCCCCTTTTTGACTCAACCCTATATATATATATATATATATCACTTGACCCTTAACTACTGTCTTAAATTTTATTAATTTTCTCAACGGTTAAATAAGTGAATTATTTTCTATTTAAGGCTTCCAACACTTGTTAGTTTATCATTCAATATTATCTAGTCCGTGATGATGGGTAGAGGTTCCATCCGAATATAGACTTGACCATTAACTACTATCTTAAATTTTATTAATTTTCCCAATGGGTAAATAAGTGAATTATTTTCTATTTAAGACTTCCAACACTCGCTAGTTTATCATTCAATATTCTCTAGTCCTTGACGATGGGTAGAGGTTCCACCCGAAACATTGGACAGGATATTAGTCTTATACACAGTTCCATCCATAAAATTTCTTCAAATATGAATAACTATGGAAATATTAATTCTATTACTTATCATTTCCTACTTTTCGCATAATTTAAGCAAGTCATTACATAAAAGATGGATAAAAATAACATGTAAATAAATATAAATTCAATATATTGAGTCGACATTTAAAAAAATGTTGACATGCTATCTTTCTTACATTACACCTAACATTTACACATCTCCCCTATATTGGGTTGTAGAGCGCCTCTCAACACAACAATATCTAAAAAAATTAGAAAGTAAATACATAAATAGATAAAACCAAAATATTTAAATGATTAAAGAAGGGATCAACCTAAAAGAAAACCAAGAAAGTAAGAAGAAAACAGTAAGATGAGGAGTTAAAAGAAAACAAACCCAAGAGAAAATAAGCGGCAAGGCAAAAAAGAGGAGGATAAGTATTAAAAAAGATAAACAAAAGAAGGAAAAAGAATGAGACAAACAAATGAAAGAGAACTAGGGAACAAAAAGAACAAATCAACAACCAAAAGAAGGAGAAATAGAGGACAAAATGGGGAGGAAGATAAATAAATACTAAAGAGAAGAAAACCAAAAAGAGAGAGAAGAGGAAGGTAGAGACAACAAGAAGGGATGGGGAGGACAACAAAAGGATAATGAATGCTAGAGAGAGAATGAAAGAAGAGAGGATGTAATGACCCATCTCGAATTACAAGAAGAAGGTGGTTATTAGCATGCATATGAACCATACATATGATAGCTACATATGTATGCATTACATGTATTGCGCTAATATATATGTATATATATATTATATATAGATAGATAGATCAATATAATATATATATATATATATATATATATAATATACACACACACTAAGTGGATATGAGGATTGTCCAATATAGAAAAATGAATTAGTATAAATACTAACTAAATAAACCTATTAGATAAACACATTTAAATATCTAATTGAATAAAACTATTAAATAAACTCATTTAATTCACTAACTAAATAACCCTATTAAATAAATCATTTTAACAAAGCCAATTCTTTTAAAATTTGGTGAATCTACTCAACCAAATAAAGGTCATACCACCTCTAAAATTCATTAAAATCCATTCAGGATGGCAGGTGACCGATAGAGCAAGGAAATCATATTACAATAAAAATCTTTGATGTTGAGGTGGTGGGTGGATTTGGGGATATAACAAAAAACGAATAGGGTGAAGTCAAGATTTTATTTTATTTTTATTTTTATTTTTTAATTTATTTTTATTTTTTCGTTTTTATTTTCTTTCTTCTTTTTTTCTTTTTTCTTTTCTTTTTTTTTTTTTCTTTTTTTTCTTTTTTTTTCCTCTTTTTTCTCTTTTTTTTCTTTTATTTCTTTTATTTCTTTTTTTTTGGAGGATGTGAAGACAAAATAGAAATACAGAGAGAGCCACAACAAAGAAAATGATTCCTAAAGTGAATCTGTGGGGTAAGCCTTGGGCTCGAGACTTAACGAAGAGACTTGGAAACTTGAGCAGTTGTTCTTATATTTTTGGGCATGGGGGCCAGTGGACTTCGATCTTGAAGTCTTCCTCTGGATTTGGGAACTAGAGAGGTTGATCCCAGATAGACAGGAAGGAATCAGTCAGTTTGGGAACAAAGACAAAGAACTCAAAGAAACAATAGTCGGGGATCGATATCAGACAAGAGAAACAAGTATGTAATTGTATTTATTTTGGTAAATTCTATGAAAAACATGTTTCTATGTTGGAGATGAATTTTGAGGACCCCTACAAAGGATCCAAGAGAGGAGGAGAAGAAAAATAGAAAAGGAGCATAAATATTAGGGAAAAACATGGGGAACCAAAGAGATAAGAATGTGGTTTATTTTTTTGAGAGAAACCCCCATCACTCTTGAAATTGTTCTCGAAACCTATGTTTGAAATAAAGACCTTTGTTAGTAATGATATTAGTGTCATCTATTTATGCCTATCATCTATTTCAAGAGAGGGAAAAGTAAATGTGAGGAATTCCATTTTTGTGATAACATTGTGTAGTTGGTAAGTCATTCTTCCATCAAACATCTATCCAAGATTAAGGTTAGCCTCAACATAACTCAAATTAAATGAAAAAAAAAGAGATACAAAAGATGTTATTAATACTAATTTATAAAAGTATTGTATATGGTATAGTGGTTATGATTTAGATTTAAAAAAGGTTGAGTAGTTGAAATCCCTATGGTTGGTAGTGTATTGTTAGCCTTGTATTAACATAGTGAAATTGGGCGTTCCACATTTCCCAAAACACTATGTGACAAAATAATTTATCATTTTGGTGACACTGAGAGGGTTGAAGATGATATAAATTTTCCCTTAAAGTGCCTTGTGTATACCCAATTAAATCACAATATCAAAATAGTTGTCATAATATTGACCTTTCTAATGTACCAAGTCCTCACAATTATGGTGATCTTGAAAAACTTTTCTTAATGATTTTTGAACAAAGAAATAAAATTCTAAAAAAATCCAAGTAATCTCTAACCTTTCTTAAAGTCTAATAAACTAACTCTAATTGTAATAAACATTAATCATTGTTATCATTAACATTATTATTATATATATTTTTTTGTAAGTAAACACACAGAGATTTCTATTACCAAATAAAGTTTACATCAATGAGTACAATGGAGATACAGACAAGAACAGGGTCATACTAACATTGAAGAACAATAGCAGAAAACTAGTTTCATCATGGAAATTACAGACATGCACGAAGAGACAAACTAGAGAAATCACGTGCCCAAATAAGGAGACAGATGCCCACCACAGAACTTCCATCAACCTCAAAAATTTCATAAGAATAGAAACACCAGAAAGGAACAAACACAATAATATATAAGAACTGAAATTTACACTCAAGCATAAATTCCAAGGCACACAAATTGAACACCAAGAAAACAAGACCAAAATGCCAATGCCAAATAGACATGCACATAACCATTGCAAAAATACCAAAACACCATCACCAAATAGACACAAACAAGAACCACGACCAAAAAATTATGGTAGCCACGATGTGCATATAACCTGGATAATATGTGTGTCGAAATAGATCAAAAAGCCATAGAACATCAAGTATTTGCATCTAAAGAGCCATATTCAGAAAAGAACAGAATAGGAGTGTGTCCACTATGAGTAGGAGGATCCATGAGGTCTCTCGAGCAGAGTCTGAAATCAAAACCAATTCCACCTTTGCCAAGTGAGAGTCAACATTGTTGAGATAGAAGAAAATGTTACGAACCATGCGTTTAATATCCTCTAGAGAGGAGAATATATTATAAGTATCAATATTTTTTCCCTAAAAAAAGTCACAAGAAGGTTGAAGTTTGTTGATTGAGAGCAAGAGAACTAAGGAAATGCAACCTTCACCTATGAAAGTGACCCAAATTATGATACCATTTAACCCAAACACCTGTAAGTTCAGAATCTGAGGCATACCAATGATCACCACTTTCTGGGTCTTCCATGAAGATAATTTCATGATGAACCTCAAACGGAATGATGTCAAAAGACAAAGCCATAGAGTGATAGGAAAGGGGTCTAGCAGGGTGAGAAGTATGCCACGCAGTAGAAGAACCACCACCACGTCAACTAGGCATACGTTGGCAAGGTGTCATGAAGACTTGATAAGCTAGACAATAGGAGCATCCAGAGGAAGAGAAACACCCAACAAGCGAAACACAAGGACAGGGAGCGAGACACTAGAATCCAAATATAAAAACTACAATATCTTCCCAAAAAAACCACTCAATAGGACCCAAACCCAAGTAGTTGAGATATTGTGAACCCATACAAAAGGAGGACCGAAACCACCAGCGAACCACAAAAAAAGACCAGAGCAAGACCACCAAACACACTAACACCCAACGCAATTGAGAACAATATTTCCAATTACATACCTTCTAAGATTTACAACACATACAATGAAACCAACACAGCCACAAGGAGACTAGAACATGTGCTGGGAAAACATAGAGCTTGAGACAATTCACCGAAAAATAGACTATCCTCACCCAAACCCAATGAATGACATAAAATATGAAAGCAAAATGATGCTCAAGATAATATCTATTTACCAAATCAATTTTTCCAACAATGACTAAAATCTGTAGAAATTCCTTGTAGATTCAAATTGTAGATTGTAATATGCTAAAACATTTGACTTGAATCTACTCTACTCATCAGCGGATACAATAATTGATCAATGAAATCAAGAAACATAAAAGAGAAAGATTTCAATCACACATAACACAATAATTTTCTGAGGAAACCCACAACTAAAAACCCCTGCTATCTGTATATTGCATTAATCATAAAAATTGAGAAGATTACAATGCTTTTCTCAAGCCTGAGCAAACTCTGCATAATCTCAATCTATCTCACTGCTTCACAAACAAGATCCCGTCAATACTTAGCCAAATTTGCTGTCTGACAAGCTCCTATTTCATTGTATAGTTTCCTAGGAAATTAACCCATGTTTAATTAGGAAATTTCTCATCCATAACTACGCAATCCATCATAGGCCTTCCTATGATTGCATGCACTACCTGCACAATTCATATAATTCTACAATTGATAGTACATTTTCCCTGAACTCCAATCTCAACTGGGTCTTTCTATGATCTGACATGCATGAGTTAATTATAAGTGAATCTTCAATTTATTGGTTGACTAGTGTTGGTTACACCCCACTACTACAAGTTACACCCCACTACTGGATCTCCCACTAATTCCTCCATTAGTTGGAACTAGTTTAACTAAATTTAACTCAGTTAAACTGAATTAAATAATTACAAATCAAAAGAACTCAACATGGGCCCCTAAAATTTAGGAACCACTCTACATGACTCTAGATAGACTCCCAACTTGAATTAACTTAGCCAACTAAGTCAAATTAACTTAGTTAACTATTACAAGTTGTTATGAGAATTAGAATTACAATTTAATTCAAGGACAAAATTAAATTAGGATTTTCTTCTTGTTATTTTCAACAAAATCCAAAGCAAAGAAAGCAAATGACCAGTAGAATAGTCACACAAATACTATCCAAAAGAAAAAATAAACCAACCTAACCATAAAGACACTAGAATAGAGTATAAAACATCATTAACAAAGAGAGAATTCCAAGAATAAAATGAGAAACCACCACCAAATGTAAAAGAAATACTTTTCAAAACCAAATAATCAAGAGCTCACCAGACAACAAACCCATGCCAATTCTAATGCACCACAAGCTAGGGGCATAATCGTACTAAATACCATCCAACAAATCATGAGAGATTAGTTAACAGAGCCTGAGGCCCCTATCAAGCACCTTACCCGAGAGAGAGAGGTTACCCTTCACTCATACCCGAGAGAAGAAAAAGAAGTCCTTACCGCCAGAGGATATATGTCCCAATGAGGTGGAGAACATACCCTCAACCCCTGGCGGCCTCCCTCCAACATTCCTCCAACTAAACCAATACATTATACTTGAGATGAGACACACCTCAAACACAATAACAATAACCACTGGTTGCCACCATATGAGATCCATTAACCAGGTAAAACACCAACACAGATCCTGACAATGCCTCTCCCACATGTTCATCCCATAGGAAAATATTATTATATATTATTAATAACGAAATGTTAAACTAAAAAATATAACATATATATGAAATCGTAATAAACATGTACATTAACAGGACATGAAGAATTCATCCTATTTACCTTAATTATATAGTGTAATTTATAAAAATTATGTGTTGTAGTCTCAATTGATTAACTCTTATTTAAATAGTTGGTGGAAAGTAGTATTACAAATTTGATATTATATATATATATATATATATATATATATATATATATATATATATATAAATATATATAGATAGATAGATAGATATATAACAAATAATGTGAGAAAATAGTGTTGTAGATATTCATTCATATGTAGGATTATATGCCTTTGACTTTGTCATATGAGCAATAGATTTTCTCTCCTATCCATGTAAAACTACTTTTCCAATTGCAATTGTGTTATTTATAACTTTTCTCCTCTTCTATTTATATTGACATGTTTTGTCCCCTTAGAATCATTGCAAGATACTTAAAAGGACAAAAATATGTTAAAGTACATCACATATCTAAGAAGCTTACAATATCTAATAACCTTTCATAGTTACAAGTTTTCTCCGACACTAGAATAAAGTGAGGCATCTTTAGCACCTGCTGATAAAATAAATTTGAAGTCTAATAACAACATTGCACTCAGCTTTATTAGCCCCTGCCGTTGACATTTAGTGACTCTAGCGATCACTAGAGCGTTGACCAACCATTAATCAATTTTTCGACCAAAAATTCCTCAGCTTTACTAAAATCTACCCAAACTTTCAAGTTGTAATTTCCTTTCACCAAAATTTTATCAAAAGTTTTGATTCAGACTTCTTATTGGAGCCTTCACCTATCCCAAGGAAACCTTACATACCCAACCAACTTTTATCCAAAGTTTTGAAAACTCATGTAACTTTTTTTAAATTTTACGTTGGGAGCAACCTTATTTTATCGTAAGCCTAATCGTGGAAAATTTTTCTAATATAGAAAGTTTTCTAGTATCCAAACCTCTATCGTGCAAAGATTTTTTTATCCAAACTTTTTTAGTAAGTGTTTGGTCAATTTAGTGTGTCCTAAATTGCTATTTAAAATGTCAATCCGGGAGTCGTAAACTGATGAAGTGAAGTGCATTGTATGTGCAAGATAACATTTTCCTTAGTCTTTTGTCGTTTTTGAGTTTTTAGTTTGTTTTTGGGTTTATCTTTTGTGGATTCCCTAGTGCGAGATGGTGAAATTGAAAATGAAGTGTGAATGGTAATGGTGATTTCTACAATGACTTTCCAAAATTACAAATTCTCAAAAAAAAAGTTTCCAAACTGACTGTAATGAAATCAATTCTCAAAAGAAGTAAATGCATCAAAACAATGAACTAGTGACAATGGCCCAGTATCCTTGTTGCTATGTGAAAAAGAAAATAAAATCTGAACTTAAAGCAACTCAAACACTGAAAGCAAAGCAAACTAAATCACACTACTTCAACCCATACTCTGACCCTTCACCTTTCGACTCAGTCCGGCTATAGGAAGTAATCATGAACAAGCTGAGTACTATGATATCTAAATTGCAAGAAATTAAATTGCATAAAAAGGAAACTAAGATTTAACTACTCATTCATATTTCAACTCTTGAAAATGACATAAGTAATTCAATCTCTAACTTGCAGGAAAGCAAACTAGATCACACTACTTCAAGTAATATTCTGATTCCTTACTAATTGAGTCGCTTGGCTATAGAAAGGAAATCATAGACAGGTAAGTAATATGATGTCTAAATGACAGAAAAGTAATTAAGCAAAACAAAACTTGAGAGAAATGACAATGCTGGAATTAAACTTAATAAATGAAAATCAGCAGAAAGGACAAGATGATCTCATGTCAGTAGCTATCAAAAATATTTAAATGTGCCCAGGCTGCCTACAAAAACCTGTAAAAGAAACACTGATCAGCTTAACAATTATGGAGAAAACATGAAATATGGACAGTGATGAACATTATAACATCATAAAATATATACAAGTAATGACTACAAAAATAGTAAAGAAAAGCAAGTAAGAAACTATACAAAGCTTTGGTGTATAGGGGCCCTCTGTCACCTCAGCCAGCCAACTACTTAATCACAAATTGGATTCAGGAATGCTGTCTTCTCATATATTGAATTGCAGAAATGAAGAAAAGAAAAGTACAGCACAGTGGGCTGAAACAACAGTCAAAATTACAACTTAAAAGACTAACTATCCAGCGTATATCAACGCGTTATTTATAAGTGCAAATGCTAATAACTAATTCCTAGATTTTGTGCTACCAAGAGACACGTAAATATCCACGGCCTGAGATTTAGCGTGATGGTCATTACGACAGTTGAATCCATGGAGTGGTGGCTGCTTGATTTGGTTCGCAGGCTGGTCGACAGTTGTGCCAATACCTCTAGAAATGAAGGATCATGCCACCCAATCTTTCATGTGTGCCAAAACAGAGCCGTGCCACCGCAAAATTCCTCATTTGGCCCTTCCTTTGACCGTTGTTGACCATGACTATTTATGAGCGATTTGGCTGATCTGAGAGGACACACTCCATGTACACGTCACCTGCATCCTACCCATGTGGCTGGTTTCTCCATTGGACACCTGTAGCATATCGTTTGACAAAATGGTTACAGAAACTCGGGCTGGCTGCGGAAAGTGACAAGTTTCCACAGCTGTTTGAACAAAAAATCTAAACCAAACAACAGTCAAAAACATAGTTAGGAAACCATTTCATAAGCTCTTTTTAGCCTAATATGCAATGATTTGACAGTTGGGTGGATGAAGTAAATGGAAAAAGAAGGCTGAAAGGGTATATAGGGAAGTGCAGGTTTGGGACTCAACA
>APFE030395977.1:0-17731 GCA_000404065.3 Pinus taeda | reverse complement strand
ATTATGTGATTTGAATGAGTCATAATGTTAAATAGGAACAGTTTAAGAAATTTGATATTATTGGCACTTGTTGTTGAGTAATTTTATTATTAATTATAAAGAATTATAATTATAACTTAGTGTTAGGGTCATAGATGTAAACATGGGTTTTCCATGGTGATAAATCCATTTCCACCATTAAAAGACTATTCAAACAAAGGCAGTAACCTTCAACCATTTATTATATTTTTAACTGACCCTACATGTTAATATTTATAAACAAACATTTAATCCACTATACCATTGCCCCATAATGGACTAATGAGCCCCCATGTTAATGTTTATAAACAAACATTTAATTCACCATACCATTGCCCCATAATAGGCTAAAAAGGGCCTTTGCCCTCAATATATCTAGTTGCATTAAAATGATTCCACTAATTCCTAAGAATTCTTAAATTTGAGAACTTGTTTATAAATAATGTTTTGTAAGAATCAAATATTTAAATATAACAAGTAATGGATTCACCAATTTTCTTATTTCCAATTTTATTTTTAATCTTTTACAATAAATTTATTCAACCATCAATATATATATATATATATATACAAAATCCAGTTATGTTATCTAAACCTTTTGACTACATCAAACTACATTTAAAAAAATTACAAATATAAATATAAAATGTTTATTTAAATATTCTCTTATTTTATTTAAATATTAAATTGATTAAGTCAAAAAGTTTCATTAATAATTATAATTATTAAATATTTAATTGCAATTTCAAATTTTTTAAATATTTTAATTATTATTATGTGATTTGAGTGACTCACAATGTTAAATAGGAACATTTTAACAAATTTGATATTACTAGTTGATTCATAATTTTATTATTAATTATAAATAATTATAATTATACCTTAGTGTGAGGGTAATAGATGTAAACATGATTTTTTGATGGTGCTAAATCTATTTAGGCCATTAAAAAATTATTCAAACACTCTAAAAGTTTAGTGCAACTAATGACTCTAGGGCCTCTATAGGCAAGGCATTTATAGACAAACATTTAATCCACCATACCATTACTCCATAATGGGCTAACTTAGCCCCCATGTGGACATTTAATTTAGGGTACCATTTCCCCATAATGGGCTAGAAAAGGCCTCTAAGCTCAATATATCTAATTGCATTAAAATGATTCCACTAATTCCATAGAATTCTTAAATTTGACGACTTGTTTATAAATAATGTTAGGTAAAAATCAAATATTTAAATATAAAAAATAATGAATTTGTTTTTTTTTATAATTTCAAAATTTTATTTTTATTTTTTACAATAAATTTATTCATCAATCAACCTAAATCATAAAAAAAATTATGTAAATTAATGAAATTCATTTATATTAAATTAAATTAAATTAGTTATTCAGTTTAACCTCAAACAAAACAAAAGTAATAAAATTACAAGCACGGCTAAATGCATTGATAATAATATTACCAATATTACTTTTGGGCTTCATTACTCCATTACGAAATCTACTTCCGTTGGTGGTTTCAATAATATTACTCCATTACGAAATCTACAAATTATGAAATATATAGTACAAATTTAAAGGAATGAACTGTATATTACAGTGGCGAATTGAACATTTAAATTTAGAATTGGAAAAATCTATAGCATTTTACAATGTGATAATGCAAAATTTAATGATAGAAATTTACAAGTATTGAACATTGGTTTTGGAAATTTACAAGTATTGAATATAAAAAAGATATATCAAGGCAAAACTTAATCATAGAAATCCAAAGTATTGAACATTGGTTTTGGAATCTTGAGAAAAAAGAGAATAAAGGAGCTGTTACAGATCTGTAATAAAAGTCAACAGCAACCCTTAAAGACGTTTGAATAAACAGAGAAATCACTAAAACTCTTAAATCTATGCTATCCTATCCCTTCAGCACTATGCTCCTTACTACTCTAATCTTCAGGTTCTGCAGCGGTAACCTCCAGAAGTTGACTCCATGCTATCCTCTGAAGAGGTTGATTGCCGGCTTTCAGGGTTTTAAGTGCCGTGATAACTTGCCCGATGTCAGAGTTTTCGTCCTGCATAACATACAACATATTGCAACATATATCAATATTGTAGATAACATATATCAATATGGATCATAACATACAACATATATCAATATTGCAACATATATCAATATGGATCAATATTGTAGATAAACAAAAACCTAAACCTAAATATATGAAGAAGGATTCAGGAAACAAACCGGAGGCACTGAAATCCAATTTCCTCCTCGCCATTCTTGAGCAGGACGCAAGTCGGATGGAGGAAAGGCAGTCAAAATACATGTGTGTGAGAAGGAAACCTCCCAGAGGTTATTATTACCTTCAGAGGCTATGAAGCCAGGCCACCAGCAATTACTTTCTCTAGCCTCTACTGCCATTCCAGGGAAGAAATCTACTGGTAGTGGTGTGCGTGGCGGAATGGGTCTTACGTGACTAAGAACCACCTCCACCAACAAATTTCCCCCCTCCCTTATAAATTTCTTAACCTTTCGCAGAGACTTTTCATTAGTTTTTAACATCTTTAAATTTATCACACAAATATTTCCGTTAATGCTTCTAACGACTCCTTCAACCCATGAACTTTTAGATCCTTCCACATCACAATACACCTCGACCTCTACTTGCATTCCTTCTTTGACAACCATTTTCCTGTAAATTAATTCCATGACATAAATAAATATTAAATTTCTAAAGAAATTCTTTGGCCTAAATTACATGAGATTACATTTGTGACGCTTTCACAACCAACCAACCAACTAGTGTGGTTCATCCTTACTAAAAGTTGAACCACACTGGTTTCAAAAAGTATCACAACTGTGATGTGATTTAACCTGAAGAATTTTTCATAAACTTGATATGGATCACATAAGCCTCAATTCAACATAAATATTCTTACAAATAAATTGCAAAACATAAATAAATATTTTTGTCACAAGCATTTGAAAATTACCTCCCCCTTGGCATAATGAATCAGGAAAAAAATCCTCGCCTAATTCTAAAAATTCAGCTGGATAGCCTCCTTCTTATAGCCACAGAAACAAAAATCTCTAACCCTCAATCTCCAAAGTGATTTCAAATTAGCGAAAATCTCCAACCCTCTCTCTTCATTAGTGTAGGTAGGGCTCCTTTTATAATTTGAAATTGAGCAAAATCCCTAACCCTCAATCCGCAACTCCGACTTAAATGACGGCCAGGATTATATCTTAGCCCCACTTTATCTCCAACTTAAAAGACGGCCAGGATTATATCTTCGCCCCACTTTATCTCCAACTTAAAAGACGGCTAGGATTAAATCCTAGCCCAACTTTATCTCCAACTTAAAAGAAGGCTAGGATTAAATCCTAGCCCCATTAGGTTAACCCTATTTAAATTAATGGCTCAAATTGGATCTAAGTCACTAAAATAAGCCCCACTTTATCTCCAACTTAAAATAAGGCTAGGATTAAATCCTAGCCCCATTAGGTTAACCCTATTTAAATTAATGATTCAGATTGGATCTAAGTCACTAAAATAATTAAATATTTACCCTTTCAAATGTGTTCAACTATCTAAGAATAATTAATTCAATTAATTAATTTATTTTTACTGAGTTAAGTTTAAGAAGGAAATCTTATTAGTTGCTAGAAATTTTAAATACAAAATTAACACTTCTCATCCCAAGAAAGGGATTCTACGCCACCCAATCTATCTCACAAATGGTACCCCATATCTATATTTTTGGACATCTTTGGATATGTTTAATTGCCATAGGAAATCATTTGGGTTCCCATTTGAACACCAAATAATCTTGTGACCATTTTGTAAGGCATATGGCTTCACAACTCACTATATTATTTCATGTAAGCTTTTGCTAAGTTAAGTGGTACTAAGTAGGTAATAGATGATCCTAGGTATGATGGTACTCTTCTTGTCCATTATACTCCTAACCTAATATCCATATATTTAGCCTCTAACTATACTCCACCAAGTCTAACATACAAGATTCAATACTCCATTAGATGTGTAATGTACTTGAGAAAATGTTTGAATGCTACCAAATCAACCCTCCTTGGCTCTACCATGAAATATCCAAGTGTGTTTTCAACATAAATAAACATTCCATCCAATATTGACTAGATATTACTCTAATCACCTCCTCATCAAAGAGATTGAAGGAATATCTCACTCCTCCTCCTCATTACAAAACTATGCCCTTAATGCTAGTGCTATGGATCCCTCCTCATTCTTGAGAATATCTTTCTCTAGATCCTCTAACACTAATATATTCCACACATGCAACCTCCTAAAGGTCTTGTACCCTCTAACCTGTGAAGTATTATTGTATCAAACAAACATCCCCTTTCTTACTAAGGCTCCATTTATAGTACTTTTCTCAAATGGTATGTGGACATTAAATGTATCACCAAAGATGAGAAATTGGGTCCACTCAATTTCACTCCTTTGAAATCCTACTAAGCATTCTAGTCCCCTAAAATATTTTGAGGACACATGTTTTTTAAATGCACAAATGTGTTGCAAGTATCTACCCCAAAGAACATAGGCAAATTCTTATCGTGGATCAAAGCCCTCATTGCCCACACGAAGGCCTTATTTTTCCTTCCAATAAATCCATTCTACTTTGGATTATATGGCAATGTCAACCCTTGTTCTATTCCTCTCTCCTTACACAAATTCTCAAATTTGTTGGAGGGATACTCACTCCCATTATATCATCTAAAAAAATTTATTTTCTTCCCAATTTGGTTTTACACAAGCACCTTAAACTCTTGAAACTCACTCAACACCTCATGCAAGGCCTCTAAGAATTATGTACATGACCTTAGAGACATAATTACTATAAATGTCACATAATATAAATATCATGTCACAAAATCCATTGGCATAGGACCATACACATTATAATGAGTCAAGTGGGACACACCCTTGGACCTTCTATCATTGAACAAAAATGTAGCACTGTGATATTTTTGAAGTGCACATCCCTTACTCACTCCATCCTTATATACAATCAATTTTGAAAGACCACTCAACATATCTAAAGCACTGTAGTGAAACTCACCCATCCCCTTGTTTCATAGCTCACATATGTTGTGTTATCCCCTACAATGTCCCACACTGAGGAGGAGATGGAAAGAGGTAACTTCAAACCACTTGCTGTTCAAAAACTAGCCCTTCTAAACAAGAGAGTGATCTCTCTAAGGATTTCTCACTCAATGACTCCAAGAGAAATATATTTTAGGCTAGATGTATAGGTTTTGTTTGAGTGTTTTGAATTTAGGGTTTTTAGGTTGCTTGACCAGAAATGAGAGCAAGAAATTAGATCAAAGTGTTAAAGGTTTGTAGTGGTGGGAATAAAAAGGAGCAAGATAACAATGTTTGTGGTGGATTAGAGATTTTGATCAATGTATTGTAGGGTCTCAAACTTTAAAAAATCTTAATGAGCATGTATTAGCATGAATTCATTAATCTAGAAGAAGAAATACATAAACATGATTTCCCACATAAACAAAGCTTTGAATAAAAGAATTATTCCTATATGATCGTAAGTAGTAAAATCACATGAAGAAAGATAAACATGTTAAGAGATATGGATTCATCAATAAATAAGAAAGTGATAGAGAAGGGAAACAACACCACAAACTCATTGAACAAGTATTCTTGAAAAATAGTTGCAATTGCTCCTTTATTAACTCTACGAAAGCATAAATATACAAGTCCCATCATTTCAAGTCCAACCCTTCTCATTAAATGAGAAATGATAAACTCAAACCAGCCATTTCCCCACCTTCAAGGGTGGAATCCCTAAGTGGTGGAACAATTCCCAAGAATCTCTTAACCAACAAGAGAGAGTGAGAAGGTCAAACAAAAACTCTTGTCTTGGACTTTCATTTCAGTTTTGATTCATTTATGAGGCCTAATTAAGCACAAAAGCAAAGTATCATGCTAACTTATTCCATAACTACATCATGAAGTATTTAAAATATCAAAATTACATCACAAAACCAAGATCTCACGAAAATGAACTCAAAAAGACAAATGAACTCAAAAAGCTAGTGACACTTATAAGCTTAGCGCATTGATCTATAATTGGAAGCCTTCGAGAAATCAATTTTTAAAACTAAGAGAATGGTGAACTAAAATTTCTTGTCTTGTTTCTGGAATAACTTGAATTTTTGCAAATGACCCATAGGAAGGCCTTCAAAAATTGATTCTCCTAAGGTGGCTATATAAGTGCAGCTCCTCCTTCAAATAGTGGTAGAAAGTGACCTTTTTACTTATTTTTCTCCTAATGAGTTTGTTAACATGATTCAAAAAGGAGATATATGAGATCCTTACGTCAATATCTATAGAGGGATATAAATTTTTTGGCATTTGGATATATGATATGAAATTGTAGCCCCAAGGCACTATGCTTATAACTTTCACTATGTTTTTAAAACAGTCAAAAATCACCAAAATTTTGAAAATGACAAAAAATTTCCAAATCTTCTCAAAATTGCAGAGTGAAGGTATAATGTGATATGCAATGCCATGAGGGAGGCCTCATAATGAAAATAGAGCTTCTCTTTTTTCCTTTTGACCTATTAGGTTTTCCTTGAGCTTGCACTTCAAATGCTTGATTTTAACTTGGGATATTTTGTTTATTGTGTAGTAATGCATAGCCATATGCCTCTGCACGTTATTGGCCATGTTTTCCTTCTTGAGGAGATTCTCAAGGTGTCCATTGTTCTTATCAAGCCAATATACCTTACCTTCATTCATTTCTCTATTGATTAGGTCATCTACCATAATCTGTTCTTTTGGTAGAGAAACATCCCTTTGTAACTTAAGGGTTGTCTTTGATGCTTTTGTTATTCATCTCCTTAATGTAGTTTGTTTTCCTTTACCTTTTGACACTTTCATTTTAGCCACTTCTTTTCCCTTTGCATCTTTCTTCTTTGAAACAACTCCTTATTTATCTTGGATCATTTGGTTCACTTTCAATTGCATATTCTCTTGCAACAAGAATGTTATTAGAGAATTTGCCTCTACCAATTTGCCTTCCAATCTCTTGATCTTAGCCTCCTTATCCCTCATGATCTTGTCTTCAATTCTCATATTCTTTCTCCATATGTGACATATTTTTACCTCGATGAGAGGACTCCTCATGTTGTGAGGAAACTGTTTGTTCACATGTTGTAGGCTTGGCCCTTTCAACAATCCTTTGAGAAAACATAAGCATATCACCTCTTGCATTTGTCTCAGACAATTGTCCTGTGTCTTTCCTCTTGGTTGGTTCCTCTTGGTTGGTTTGGTTGAAGGAGAAACCTCTTACTGCACTCGTGAGCTTGAAGGTGTTGTTTCATCACTAGACGTGGGTGAAGAAGATGGAGGAAAATATCAACTTGAAAAGTGATCCGAAGATAGATTTTCCTATGCTAACTCATGAAAAGCCACCACTTTCACTAAGCCATGAAGAAACAAACTAGTATGGTGATTCTCTCTGAGATTTTGCACCTTTTCTCTCATTTTAATTAGACTTTTGTACAAATAATGAGACAAATTGATTTGTTGAACACTGGAGAAATGCATCAAAATCTTCATGTAGTACTTACACACCTTAGAATATCTATTCTCACATGTGAAGTTCTTCATGATCATTTTCATGAGAGGGGTATGTCTATCCAAAAAAATGTTTGAATGGAAAAATATATGTTGGAGCTCCCTTGTATGGTGCCTTCACGTACATCCTATAATTTTTAAGGTGAAGGTATTCTCTCTTGAACCAAATATTTCCAATGTTTAGAATCCATGTAGTTGCAAAGATAATTTTCCTTGAAATAGTGAATTAAACTCCTCCTATGGTCACTTTGTCCTTTTTAATTTTGGTGGCAAAAGCACTAGTCAATTGGTCATGATACTTCAATTCTTTGGAAAAATGTAAGGCAACATTCATATTCAAATGATTTTCTAAATAAGGGAGATGATAAGATGTGATGGGTTGATGTAGGTTCATGTTTGATGACATGTCCACCCCTATGCTTCCTTTGTTTAGAGTTTTCAGATTCCATGTCAACATTTAGCTCTTAGGATAGAAACTAGGGTTTTGACTATGCGAAAACGCAGGATTGTAAATAAATGTAAGGGGGTTTCAAGGAAATGAAAAGATTCCAAGAAAATTTCGGGGGATAGTGATGGAGTTTAAGAAGCTAGAGAAAGTGGAATTACATGATTTGGGAGAGTGGAAGGTTTCCAAACAAGGAAAACAGAGTCCTATAGTTTAAAAGGTGTAGTTTGTCTAGGGATTAGGTAGAAATGATGAATTTTGAGAGTGGATTTCATGGAGAATGTCTATGAGGGTGTGCTTAGGATATATAATGGTGTATAAAGAGATGGATATAGGTTTTAGTAGCACTTTAACATGAAAATAATGAAAACCTTGTTAACTATATTCCAAAAATGCTAGGAAGTAGACATGAGGCATAACAAACATAGTTGAGAGGAATGAGAGAAGATTTCAACCTTAAGATAGACCACCAACCTGTATTAGCAGTAGAACAATGTTAAAATGATGAAGGAAACAACTGCAGGGGGCTCACAACCTTGGAGAGATGATGGAGCACCTCCATGGTATATGCGTAGCAGAAACATAGTTATTTGTGTAGCACAGTTTGATAACTCGAGTTATTGATGCAAAAAACTCTCTTTGCATGAAAGGATCACCTTGATTGGATGAGATGGAGTGTTGGAAAGTTGAATGAGAAAACAGGGAGTGAATGAGAGTGAGTGATGACCCTTTATAAGTGGAGAAAATTGATTTTCCCTTTGCAAAATGATAGTGGACCCACAGTAACATTTTTACTTGGACATGAAACTTTAGTTTTATAATTTGATGATGGTATTTATTTTGAGAAAATGAAATAAACAACATGACTTTAAAACCTTGGTTACCAATTTGATCTCTACTATTCCTCATAATATGATTTGTTATAATATGATATGTTATGCCATGAGGGAGGCGTGAGAGAGTAAATCGAGATTCCCTTTTTCCACTTGGCCTGTTAGGTTTTCATTGAGCTTGCTCTTCAAATGCTTGACTCTAACTTGGGATATTTTGTTTATTGTGTAGTCATGCATAACCATATGCCTTGGAAAGTTATTGGCCATGTTTTCCTTCCTCAGGAGCTTCTCAAGGTGTCCATTGATCTTATCAAGCCAATATACCCTATCTTCATTGATTTCTATAATGATTAGGTCATCTACCATAATCTCTTCTTTTGGTGGAGAAACCTCACTTTGTAGCTCAAGTGCTATCTTAGATGATCTTGTTCTTGGTCTCCCTAATGTACTTTGTTTTCCTTTACCTTTTAACACTTTTATTTTAGCCACTGCTTTCGCCCTTGCATCTTCCTTCCTTGAAACAACTCCCCGTTTATCTTGGATCATTTGGTTCACTTTCAATTGCATATTCTCTTGTTACAAGAATGTTATTAGAGTATTTACCTCTACCAATTTTCCTTCCAATCTCTTGATCTTAGCCTCCTTATCCCTTATGATCTCATCTTCAATTCTATCCTAATATACTTTCTCCATATCTGACATATTTGTACCTCGATGAGAGGACTCCTCATGCTTTGAGAAAATTGTTTGTTCACATGTTCATATGTTACTTATACACCCTAGAATATTTACTCTCACATGTGAATTTCTTCATGATCATTTTCATCAGAGGGGTATATCTATCCAAAAAATGCTTGAATGGAAAAATATATGTTGAAGCTACCTTGTATGGTTCCTTTAGGTACTTCTTGTAATTTTGAAGGTCAAGGTATTCTCTCTTCAACCAAATCTCTCGAGCATCTGGAATCCCTGCAGCTGCAGAGATAATTTTGCAAGAAACATTGAATTAAGCTCATGCTATGGTCACTTTGTTCTTTTTAAGTTTGGTTGCAAAAGCACTAGTCCATTGGTCGTGATACTGCAATTCTTCAATTCTTTGGAAAAATGTAATATAATGTGCATCTTCAAATGATTTTATAATGAAGGGAGATGAGTAGACCTCATGGGTTGATGTAGGTTCATGTACGGTCACATGTACACCCCTATGCTTCCTTTGTTCACAGTTTTCAGATTCCATGTCAACATTTAGCTCTTAGGATAGAAACTAGGGTTTGACTATGAGAAAAAACGCAATTGTCAATAAATGTGTGGAGTTTTAGGGAAATGAGGGGGATAGGGATATGAAAAAATTCCAAGAAAATTTGAGGGGATAGTGAGGGAGTTTAGGAAGTTAAGAAAAGTGGAATTACAGGATTTGGGTGAGTGGAAGGTTTCCAAATAAGGAAAAGAGAGACGTGTAGTTTATCCACGGTTTAGGTAGAATTGATGAATTTTGAGAGTTGATTTGATGGAGAATGTCTAGGAGGGTTAGTTTAGGATATATGATGGTGTAAAAATAGATGGATATAGGTTTTAGCAGCCCTTTGACATGAAAGTAATGAAAAGCTTGTTAACGATATTCCAAAAACCCGAGGAAGTAGACATGAGGCATAACAAGCACAACATAGAGGAATGAGACAAGATTTAAACCTTAAGATAGACCACCAACATGTATTAGAAGTAGAACAATGTTAAAATGATGGAGGAAACTATTTCGGGGTGATCACAACCTTGGATAGCTAATGGAGGAGCTTTGTGGTATATGCATAGTAGAAACATAGTTATTTGCGTAACACGGTTTGAGAACTCGAGTTATGGATGAAAAAGACTCTCTTTGTATGAAATAATCGCCTTGATTAGATGAGATGGAGTGTTGGAAATTTAAATGGGCAAATTGGAAGTGAATAAGAGTGAGTGATGACCCTTTATAAGTGGAGAAAATTGATTTTCCCTTTGCAAAATGATAGTGGACCAACCATAATGAGTTTTTTCGAAAATAGTGGGAGTTAATTTAGTGCATTTTGGATGGAGACTTGGCTAAGGAGGAGGAAAAACAGTGGGAGCATGCGGTGATAGTTCAGAGGATAGCAGAGATAGTTTCTGATGGAGGGCAGCAAAGGAGGGAGCTCGGCTCCCTCCTACAAGGATGCGGTATCCAGCAAAGGAAAAACAATGGATTTAAACAACAAAGGTGTCACTGGGGAAAAAAACAGAGATGATGATAAGGGGACAGAGGGGACTAAGATCAAGGTAAACAGTAGCGTAAGGGACAAGGAGGAAGAAGAGAAAACTCTTGGTTCACAAAACCAAGGTAAAAGGGACCATGCAAGCCTAAATTTGAAATCACTCCAAGAGTAATATTAAATGATCCTGCTCTGCAAGCATACAGAGAACACATGGCAAACTATGCCATTGTTTATAAATTCATGGGACTATGGCCCACTGAAAAAGCTTTACAAATTTGGATCAAGTATGATTGGAAGCCCAAAGGAAGCATTGACCTACACCTTGGGTCAAAGGGATTCTTCACACTCGTGTTCTCAAACGTTGAAGACAGAGACAAAATATTCGAAGGAGGACCCTACTTTTATGCAACAGCTGGTCCCTATATGAGGCCTTGGATGATGAACTTCATCCGAGAGCAGGAGACCTTCACCTCAGTTCCAGTATGGGTAAGGCTATATTCTCTACCTCTTGATTATTGGCAAACTGAATCGCTAGTAGCTATTGGTAATAAACTAGGACGTTTTGTCAAAGTTTCTGAAGCGAGAAGAAGAGGGAAATATACTTCCTTTGTAAGAATATGTGTGGAAATGGATCTATCAGAAGCTTTTCCGGATGAGGCTAATTTGGAAGTTTTTGATGACAAGTGGGTGCAGACCATGGACTACGAGCATATCCCATTCAGATGCCATATATGCCATGAACATGGACATCTCTTTAGAGATTGCCCTCTCGGTAAAGTAGACAACAAATAATACCTCAATAATTTGAAGGATACATAAAGCTTTCAGAAAGTGGCAAGCAGAAGTAAAGGGGGGAAAAAGGGAATGAAGCAACAACAAAACGAAAGGCAGAAAGTCATTCAGAACAAGTTTCAAGTGTTGGATGAGAATGAAGAAAACACGAAATATGATCTATCTCATGAGAAAGATCCTAATGGAAAAGAAAAGGAAGAAGATAGAAAACAGTCTCAAGATATGGTACATCAAAATGAGACTACTATGAGTGATGCAGAAATGGAAATGGGCTAGGAAATGACTTAAAGCGAAATAGATCTGGAAGATCATGAATTACAGGAAATTCTAGACAAGGAAAACATGGATCTGGAAGGATTCTTGAGGCAAGGATCCAAGGGACGAATACAATCAATACCTCTGGAAGAATTCTCTGAGATACAATAGTTATTTTTATGGAAAACCTAGGAAAGAGGGTCGGATAAAGGTAAAAGTATTCACAAGTAGGAGCACAAAGGTGCGTAAACTATGAAATCAACTCCAGGATTAGCATCTAGAAATCCAGGAAAGAATAGGGGCAGGAAAAATAAAAATGAGTTCTTGATGCAGTGTGGAAAGATAATGATAGATTCGGGTAAGATGAAAGACCTAAGTAGGTACTCTTTCACAAATCTTTAATTTTGAATTTCATATCTTGGAATATCATAGGTCTAGGCAGTAAAAAAAAACAAAGAATGTTAGGGCAGAGAATGAAACTAGCAACACTGGATATAATCTTTATTCAGGAAACAAAATTTTCCATTCAAAAGTTAAAGAAAATACATAGAAAATGGATGTACAGATTTGAGTTTCTTGAAGTGAAAGGAGAAAACAAAGTGGGTGACATATTCACTCTATGGAACCCCCATAGAAATAGTATATTAGATGCGGATGCATCAAGAAATTATCTTTTGTAATTTTTAAACCAGTGAGAGTTGTGGACACTTTACTCGCCACAAATGTTTATGGGCCACAAAGAATAGATGAGAAACTAAGACTACTAAACTCCTTGGCAGAGCTCAGAAGAAGATATGAAGAAATACCTTGGGTCTTGGGAGGAGATTTTAATATGATTAAATCACTTTCAGAAAAAAAAGGAGGCATCAGATTGCTAAATAAAGAGTCTGAATTGTTCCAAACCTTTACAAATGATATGAATCTGGTTGACTAGGCAATGCATAATGGCCTTTATACTTGGAACAACAAAAGAGGAGGTGAGGCTGAGGTCACCTCCAAGTTAGATAGATTTTTTTTATCTCAGAGGAGCTTATGCTATCAAATAGAGAGATAACAGCTAAGGTTCTCCCCTTTGGAGGTTATGATCACTGGCCGATACAATTAGAACTCAAGGGGTTTAGTTCTCCCAAAAACAGACCCTTCAGGTTTGAGAATATCTTGCTGTCCCACCCCAATTTCATCAACAACATTGAAACATGATGGGCAGAAGATCTGCAGATCCACGGCATGAATATGTTCATCCTACACAAAAGACTTCAACGTATTAAATTCAGACTCAAAGAATGGAAGAAGGAGGTCTTTGGCCACAACTTTGTGGAGAAAAGGCAGTGGAAGCCTAACTACAGGAACTCAATCAAGCATTGATCACAAAGGGTTTTGATAATGAAAAAAGTGAGCAAGTTGATAAACACCATCAAGAATGGGAGAAATTCTGCCAACAAGAGAAAATATTTTGGAGGAAAAAGTCTCGAATTCAATGGCTCAAAGAAGGGGATCGTAATACTAATTTTTTTCATAAATCCACTATAGCTAATAGGGCTCACAACAGAATCTCTATGATTTTTAATAAAAAAGGGTAGCTCCAAACCTCTCACAAGAGTATCGAAGAAGTGTTGGCTCAACATTTCAGAAGTATCACTAAGGAAAATATTCCAGACACGGAGGAGTGCATCAGAGAAATTGCAAAAAACATCCCTAAGTTGGTGACTAGCGCTAAGATCCACTATTGCAGCAATAATGCTGCAACTCCTGGGACTCCCTTCTATACTTTTATCAACGCGGTAGTTCGTAACAAACTTGGAAGCGACAATGTTGTATGCACAAGTACTAGCTCTTGCCGCAACTGTCACTTGGTTAGCTAGCACAAGTTCGCTAGGGGCTCAAGCCAACTTCTATGAGCTTTGAGAAGAAGCTTGTTAACTAATGGATGGAAGCTAACTCGAAGGAAGCTAATCTTCTTGTGAAAAGAATTTGAAAACTGAAGGAAAGCACAAACCCTAGCAAACCCTAATTCTACCAGCTAGTCCTACTGATGCAAAGAAGAGAATACAAGCTACTAAAAGAGATGCCATTACTTCTAGGAAGGTAAAATACACGTGTCTAGACTACCTCTATCTGAAGAAAACATATTTTTGTATTTTTGAATCGGTCGTCAAATTTCTCATGCATAGGCTTTCACTATTCTTGACTGTGCAGAGGTGGATCGATGAGGAGAAATGCTTGGAAGAGGTCGGGAAGGTTAAGAGAGGGCCTATGGTGTCCCTAACACCCTTTGAGAGAGTTTCATAGATTTATGGCTATCAATAAACCTCATATGTGAGCTTCTACAGGAAGTGTGCACGGGTTCTACATGATGTTTAGGAATTTCTACAGGAAGTTTAGGAATGGGATTTTGGAGGATGGATGAGTGAGTAAAGATGAAGGAATGGGTATGGAGGTAGATAGGGGTCTGAAGTGGTTTAGGGACTGGTGGATGGAGTTGGGGGAAGGTGTAGATGGCTGAATTTGCTCAAATAAGGTTCAAACAATGGTTGCACGAAGAGGTAGGGTTATGTGGGAAAGATGACAAACATGGGGTGAGAAACCGAGTTAGGAGATGGAACAGAAGGTTCTGATGAAGTTTGGGTGGATGAAGAAGTGGTAGAGGTGCTCTGCATGGTGTATTTCCAACTGAACCAACAAATACTTGCATGTAATCACAGTCCTAGTTATACCAACCTAATCTAATCTAGCTAATAGTAAAGTGAATGAACAAATGCTTTATTTGCAAGGGAACCATATATATTAACTATGAAACAAAAGATTTCAAATATCTGAACATGTAACCAACTTCTGAAAATGAAAACCGTACACTAGTGATTGCATGGCAAAGAAAAAATAGTGTTTTTGTTTTGGACAACAAGGTTACTTTGATCCTATGAGGGAGAGGCGAAACCAAAGGTGCTCGTTGGCATTTTTCTGGAGCTTTTTTCCCTGTTGATATCCTACTGACCTAATCTAAACATCAAAAGCTTTTCTAACCATCAATAGTGACCTAGTTAATCATCACAATTTAATGTGCCTAATCAAAAATAATTTTGAAAATGCATAAAGGATAAACAAAGATGCATAAAGGAAAAATAACAATACATTAAAGGAGGCCTTGGCTCTCAGGTTGGGCCCAACCCTAAGAGCTACGTTTCCTATAAAGAACTCAGAGCTGATACAAAAGAGGACTACTTGTCATTATCAAAAAATAGTCATCAACCGAAAGTTATGCCACAATGGCTACAAGCAAATGAGCTGAAAGTGACAACACTATAGTGCACAAAATGCAATGGTTTCAAAAGTAAACTACGAAGTTTGAGGCCTTCTTATCTATACATCACGAGGGGCCTAGCAGGCCTCCTAAATTCAAGGGACTCGGGTGTCCCAACTGATAGTAGACAGTCCCTTTCCCAAAATCTGCTTGGCTGCCTTTAGGATCCGTTTTGGTGGCCTGTGAGCTCGTAGTTAAGGGTGGAGATCCCGAGGAAGGGCCATTTAATGTCAAACACAACCCCCCTACAAATCCTCAACTCAAGCTTGGTTGTCACATAGCCCATGATTGCTTCGTTTTGCTCCAACATTTGTCCGATAAACCTGAAATAACGACGTATTAGCCTCCTAGCTAGAGTGACCACCCTTATTCGTTCAAAAAACATAAACATACTAAAAAAATGTATAATCTATGAAAAATGGAGGATTGAACAAGGATTGAACAAGGAAAATTAGGAAAAATGAGCCCAATAAGTTACCCAATTCGGGGCTCATCATCACCGCCCTACTAAATGGGTTGCTCATCCTCTGAGCAAGTAGTCCAGCTCCTCGTCCTTAATTTCTTTGATCGCCTCCCTCACATCCCAGCCTTATGAAGTAATATCTTCTTTGCTATCATGGAATCCGGCCTTCCTTTCCACCTCTTGCCACTCCTTATGCTCCTCTTCTTCTGTGCCTCCTTCTAGCAACCCCAAAAGCAAAGGTGGACTTAACTTGAGGCCTATCCAGCTGGCCTGAAGATTCTACACAGACTTTTTGTAGAGAGGCACTCATGCCAAGGCCTTCCTCATTCCACTTGGGGCATGGTATTCCCTGATTTTGAGGCTGTGGGACAACGTGTTCCACTTACGGGTGCAAGCATGAACACAGTTGTCCCCCAATAGTCACTCCATCTCCTTAAAATGTGCTATGGCCTGAGCTTGATGATCCATGTACTCTAGCAGGGCCTAAGAGTTGTTTTCTAGGTGCTGGTGGGTGGATATCAATGCTAAGGGGTCCCATGGCTCTGCTCTAATAACCAGTGGTTCCTGTAGTTCCCGGTACATGACATTTCTGACCTCTACTGCTCTCTTTTCTTCATGGTTTAGCCATGAGGTCATGGCGATAAGCTGCATGTCCCCTACTACTGTGTTGGGGTCCCACGAGGTCATGTTGGGAAGGGACAAATTATGAAGGTAGAACTCTGATAGCTTGGCCTTGTCTTCTGACGAACTCCTGTTACATAAAGCCATGAATTGGTGAAGGTTTTGGATTTGGGTGATACCCCTCTGTGCCGAAGTGTTGATCTAAAATTGCAGCCATTTATCCTTGAGGTATAGGGCGTAGGATTTGGCCGGCTGCCTACATTACAGAGCTTCCATTGCCCAACTGGCCATGCAGGCCAGTTGGGCCTCCTTCTCTTGTATCTGCTGCTTTAGAGACTATATTTCTAAGCCTGCTTGCAATTCTCTTTCATGTAGTTGTCGGTTTAATGTCTCAAGTTCAGGTTGCATTCCTTCCTTTCTTTGAGGCTCTTCTGTGGTATCTTTTGCTATTGTGGCCTCCTCCTGTTGCTGCTATTCTCCCAAGAGGTGAGGCCTGTCTTCTTTCCTCTGTCCTTGTGACTGTAGTTGCTGTCTAAGCAGCTCATTCTCTTCTCGTAGCTTGGCCTGCTGGTAGCTCTCCACATGCCGTACCCTTGCCAATTCTCTTTGGGCGTCCTTGAGCTTTTCCTCCATAATACCTATATCTGCCACCCCCTTGGATTTACCGATCTTCATCCAAGTGTGGGTCCTTACTCTTTCTTCCTTTAGTGCTAGGAAAAGTGGCACAATGAATTTTTGAGGAATGATTTTCCCGGCCTCTAAGAAGTTATAATAAGAGCCCAGGCTAGGCTGGGGGCTCAGTTCCATAGTGGTATCATCCTTCTCTTCCTCCAATGATGACTTGGCTGCTTTTTCCTCCATATTTTCGGTCTCCTTCAACCTAGCCAATGTTTCCTGTAGAGCAGCCTTGGCATCCTGTAGAGAGGCCTCTGAGTTCAATTTTTCCATCCTTTCTTTCCATGTGGATGTCTTCAGGCTTCCCCGCTCATATGTGATGGATGTCTTTTGTTTGGATGGGGTGTCTTCAACTATAATTGGTCCTTTGGACTATTTCTCCTTTGGTATACCAGTTTTAATCCTCGTGCTTCTTCTTGCCTTAAAATACATGGAAGGCTCCCTCTTCCACTTTTCTTTCTACTTTG
>APFE030395969.1:0-20100 GCA_000404065.3 Pinus taeda | reverse complement strand
GGCGGGGGGGAGGAGGAATGGATCGAGAAACACCAAGCATTGGTTTTACACTCCCATTATGTATTTACACTAGATTTAATTTTGGTGTCAGGCCCATTGACATTCGTATTAGAGTCATAATTTATTGATGTCTTTTCCGACATGCATACAATGTGGTGTACTGCATTTGTGCATTTCCTTCACCACTTCTGACCCTAGTTCCTTCTATATTGGAAGATAATTTGTGTGTCTTATATATTTTAGTTATAGTTATTAGTATGTCTATTTTGTCAAAGAAACTTGTATGTTCCAAAATATGCATGTTCAATTAATGACACATATTTCTATTAAATATATGAATAATAACTTAGTAAGATTTAGTTCCCTACAATAGTGTATATTTGGAGCATTTTCTTACTAAGGGTGAAATAAAAGACTCATCCAAAACCATATCAAAATCAAATTCCATCATTACATCTAGATGCACCAATCATCATAATAATAAAATTACATAGTCTCATACTTCATACCAGAACTTGTCTTCCATGAGTAAAAATTTTAGAATTTTTTTTAGGATGGAACCCACTTAATTAACCATAAATTTATTTATGTCCATTTATATACTTTTATTTGAAATATTTCTTGGTGTTGACGATGATCTATCGAAATTGTACTTGTGATTTTATCTTTTCTATTTTCCATTTACCTCATAAGAGTTCAATATTTCTTCCCTTAAGATCTCTCATAAGTATCATTTACATTCTAGTTAAGGTATGTCCTTACATAGCATTCATTGACTCATAATTTTAATTTTAATATGACTATAGTAATATGGTGATAGTATGGTAGAAGAGACCTATTGGTACAAAATTAAACATAGTATTCAACTTTCTTTATTCTCCATTACTCTTTTCAACACTCTCATGTCTATTTATCCTGCATGATGACCACATCTCTAGAATTTCTAATCCAAATTTTTAATCCAATAATCATACACTACAATGTGTTCATTTATCAAGTTTGAATCTGAACAAGGTCTATCATTTAAAGTATATCAAACCATTTTTACCTCATGGTATAGAGTCCTTGTGCCCTCCTAAGAGAATTTAATGACAACTTAAGTTTTGGGGAACATATAAAGAAAGAAAATTTTTACCTTCTACATAATTTACAACACTTATTAATTAGAAAAAATAGACAATGACCAATTTTCCATTTATACTTATGGAAATTAATTAACATGTGAAATGTTGTTATTTCATGTATTACTCTTAACTCTACCACAAAATGTAGCCAGACCAGATAGTGTATAAAGTGAACAACTGTCACAAAATTTATTGGATGCATCTTATCTCCTAGCTCTTTGAAGGAGATCATTCCACAGACGCACATCATCAAACATTAAGAACATTCCATTGCGAGTGGAGAAAATTTCATGTCTCCAGATGCACTGGATTGTATTGCTAATTTGACCAAAAAATTTCGCTATTTCTTTTTCATTGGGTATTCAAAAAATTAAGTTAATTTTTTATTTACTTCGATTAGCATCCTTCCTCAATTCATTATTTAAATTGGCTAGGCTATGTCTTTCAGAATTCAATGAATTAAAATAAATCCTCAACAGAACAAATTTCCCAATCGTCCAAACCAAGTACAATAATTTTAACCTAATTACAAATGGATTCCAGTCAACCTCCTTCCTCAATTCATTATTTAAATTTACATAGGGCAAGCAACGGTTTCAACATTTAACATTAGAAAACATTCAATCATCTTCACCCTAACCTAGTACAATAATTTTGAAGCAGAGTTTAAAAGAGAGATCGAAGGCTAGCATATGTGGTGATTATGTAATTGTAGATGCTTTTCCTATCTCCCATATGATGCACCGGAATGGTTTCAGGAAAAAATCATTGGTCACTCCTCTCAAATTAATCCATAAATTGCCATTGTTTCTCGTTTTCACTAAGAACGAAGAGAATAGTTATGAAATCAAGGAAAGTTGGCAAGAATTTACAGTGAAGTGAGCTAGTATACCTTAAACCATACTTGAAACACGAAACAGAAAAATCATGGAAATTTCTTTATATCAGCAAGTCGTCAAAAAAGAAGACTATGCGAGAGTCGTCATTATGATCATAGCCAACATTTTCCATGAGACATTTATGGATTGTGAGTCTCCACACATGGCTTAGACTTTCCCATTAGGATGCCATATTTTCAACAACAACCTGCTCTCCTCTTTCGAGATATAAATTTTTACAATGGTGGCCTCGAGGAAGTTTCTCAGCCTCCCTTACTAAACGACTTCAACACCTTGTGATATCTCCCTCTATGGAAGAATTCAAAGGAAATCTAAAGCAAAATACATCCAATATAGTTTTAGCACCGAAGAGGTTGAAATTTGATACCAACATATGGGTAGGAGGAGTATTATATCGAAGAACTACTAATCGAACATACATTGTGTAACCTCCATGCAAGGACAAATTAAGACATGAGAAGATAAGATGAGCAAGATTTTCTGAGTGTGACTTATCTATGTGCAAGTAAGGATAAGTGTTATCCAAATTACATAAGAAGACAGGAGGATAACCACTCACAACAAGTTGTCATTTGCTTGCTACAAGTTTGGTAGCTTCACTTTCTTACCTACCTGAGGGATAGTTGTCCTCAACCTGAACAACACCTCGTGTTCTTCTTACTTTTTCACCCAGAAAGAAACTCATAATTTCATAAGACCTTTACAAGTATTAGGATTACCTCAGGTGAATAAGGTTATTGTTTTCAAGATGGAATGCAATTTCAATGCATTAAGGTATTAAATGCACTCTTTATCCTTATTTGAGCAGTTAGCGATAACAATTTGATACTTGGCCATGGAATTTCCAACCAAGTCTCTTTTTCTCATATAAGGTGGATACTCACATTGCTCTCCCCAAAACCAAGAAAGGATAACCATTATCCTACTCCAAATAACTTTTATTGCCTCTAGATCAGCGAATAGGACCAAAAGAAAGGCATTATTGGGGACCGAAAGGGAAACAACAAACCTTAATGGGATTTTATCCAACAACCTAGTTGGGAAGGTGTTTATTTAGCTTTAAACCTACCAATAAAATGAACTACTTCCGAAAACTACCAAAATCCAATGTCATCACTCATAGTAAACTATTATAGGGTCAGTATAGACACACACAATCACTTAACCCATGATTACTTAAAAGAAAGTAGGTGGAAGTGATTTTATCCATGTTATGATTCTATTACCCAGAAATTGGATTTGATGTATTTGGAATGTTTTTATTTGTATTTAGTATCAAAGGAACCTCTGGCTTCATTAATAAACTATTTTGACAGTTTATTTTAGTATCATTCACTGTCTCGATATTTTTTTTCATGGTCATGATTTATCTCTAGCACTTCTAACTACTTTTGTAACTTTGGAGAATGCTCATTTCCTGTTTAACAAATAACCCTGAGGCTAAGGTTCTCTAAAATTGAGAAGTACTCACTGCGGATAAACAAAAACGATCATTTCAAATACATTAACAAGAAGGTTTAAAACACCTAGCCATCGACATTCATATAATTTGTATGGTAGATTGCGTCCTGACTTCCCTGTTGACAATCCTTAGAAATCACAACTTGAAATCACCATTTTTGCTTCATGCCTATTCGTGGTTCTAGCATTGCACCAGATGTCGAAGGATTTAAACATATGGGCATTCTTAATTGTAGGAAAGATTCCGAGCATCCAAAATGGCATCACCAAAATGTCACATTTCTTGTGGTGCACCTTTTACACTACACTTTTGTAGGGCTTCTCAGCGCTTGAGCCAGTAACCATAAATGCATCTTGCACTCATAGATATAATTGAGGATATTATGTTAAGCATAGAATATAGTTAAGTTATATTAATCACATTAAGCAGTCGATTCACTTTAGCTGATGGCAAGATTTGGAAATTCTTTCATGGATGCGGCTTGACAACATTCACTCCCTACAAACTCATTAAAATTTCCTCTGAAATTTCAGTTTGATTTCAACCATAAATTATGATTTTATACCTATATTAGGACCATTTATTTGGATAAATATTCAAAGTTACAATTGTTCATTAGCCCAATGTATGGTTCAATCAATCATACTTTGTTGTTCTAAAATATCGAAGTTCATTGCAAGTTAGTAGTAGCAGTTATTGGGGTTCTATTTGTAAAAATATCTTAACAAAATCCTCAAAGAAATTCCATCGGTTGTCTTTAAATTTGGAACATCGCAATTTACCAGGATTCTCCTTTCTACTTTGTTTGTAAGAAAAATTTCAATATTTGAGTTATGTAGAGTAATGTAACTTACTCTTTTAAATGTTAACATATTTTACTTCTTGGCCAAGTTTATCTATCTAGAGACACTTTAGGTCCCTAAAGGCTTCTTTGTGTGAACAATATAGTAGGTCCCAATATAATTTTCTTATTTTTGCTTGGGAATAAGCTGAGAGGAATTTATAATTTTTACAAAAACTTTACTTTTTTGGAAACTTATTAATTGTACATATATTAATGTCTATAGAATTATGCTATAAGTATCCTCATTTTGACAATCTTATTATGTCTAAAACTAATGAAATTAAAGCATGAGTGTGTAGACTAAGTTCTATGCATACACAAGGAATATGTTGGGCTAGAGTATATGTATAATATGGTAGATCCTATTACTATGCACAAGGTGGGGCAAAATCTAGCCTTTAGCTCTGCATTGTTGAAATTTGGTACCGAAGGATAGGTGGTTCCCTAAGGCTTTGATCTTTGGCCTAGGGAAACGTGTCCAAAATAATTTAATTTTTCTCCTAAAGTAACTTTATAATTTTTTAAAAGTTAAATCTAATTTCAAAGTGGCTTTAAGTGATAAAGTTACTAAACTCTAATTTTAAAGTGACTTCAATAAAGTGACTTTGGAAATAAATGACGGGTCTTTATTAAAGTGGGGTGAGTAAAAAAATAAAAAGTGAGATTTAAATGAGAATTTAATCTCAGCCCTAAATCTCAATCTATTTCAGCCATTGGATTTAGAGGTTACCCAAACGTCACTCAAGATTAGAATAAAGGAGGAAAAGGAGGCAGGAGGTCATTCATTCTTTCATGAGCAGATTGAGAGAAGGAGAGCAAGAGAGCAAGGGAGATTTCTAGACAAGGAGGAGAAGGAGGCATCATCTTGGCACACATTCCAAGGAAACAGTTGAGCAGATTTGTACAGCTGATTCAGCACACAGTGAGAGGCTGATTTTGGCACAATTTTCTAGAAATCTGTACAGCTGGTTTGCATAGAAATTGAGGAGTGGTTTGCACAGAAATTGAGGATCAGTTTGTTGTTTTTTTCTGCACACAAATAGAGGTCCATACAACGCATTTATTGTAGTCTGTACAACGCATTTATTGTAGGCTGTACAACAATATTTAATGCTAAAAGTGAGCACAAAAATCGAGGAGGTCGTACAACATTTATTGTTGTCTTGTTTACTGTAATTTCTAGTTTGCTGTGAGGCACGAGAAAAGAGATAAGTTGTAAATTTGCTTTCTGATTTTTTGCTAAATATTTCTCACTGTAAAAGAGACATTTTCAGAAATAGAGAAGAGCTCTCGAACTAGTTTTCCCCAAGAGTTGTAGGGGTTTTTTCCAAGGTCATATTGACCAAAAATCACTGTGTTCAAATGTGTTAAATCACTGTTTGTACCTGCTCATTTTTTATTTCTGCATTTTCCAGCATTCTATAAAATTTCCAGAATTTGTGTTTTCAGCGAAAATTTATTTTTTTAGTTGTTGAATGTATGGATATGGGAAAGGGAATTTAACTATATGGGAGAAATAAGGTGAAACTGAAAATCGGGGTGGGAAATGAGAAATTTCTACATGGTATCAAAGCTTGAGTGCTAAAGTGCAGTTTGGGACAGCAAAGAGGAAAACTACAACCAGCTGATTTTTCACTCAGAAAATTCCAGCACGTTGATTTTTCACAAACATCAGTTTTATCTCTACTACAACAGTGCTATTTTTCATTTTTGGGACAACAGGATGTCATTGGGATTGAGGGTGGAGGATAGGCTAGATGGGCATACAAATTACAGTGTTTGGAAGGAGAGAATGCAGAGTATCTTTGAGGAGGCAAAAGACTAGGATATCATGGTGCATATCACACAAAACCCTGTTGTTGAGCCTACTGATGCTACTCAGTTGGTTGAGTATAATAAAAAGAACAACAATGGTAAGAGGCTGATTCTAGACGGAGTCAAAGACCATTGCATTCCTCATGTGAGAGGAAAGAGCAATGCCCATGAGATGTGGACAACATTGTCCAATCTCTACCAGAGTACCAATGAGAACCGGAAAATGGTCCTAAAGGAGAAGTTGAAGAACATTAAGATGGGTAATGATAGTGCAGCTGGATATCTCTCAAAGATTACTAATGTGAGAGATGAGTTGGCAAAAATTAGAGAGGCCATTCCACCCACTAAGTTAGTGCGGATTGCAGTGAATGGCCTTCCCCGTTCATGGCTGAACTTTGCTGATGGGGTTTGTGCACATGAGACCCTTCCCACATGGGAGAGGTTTTGGGATGATTGCATTCAAACAGAGATCAAAAAAGGTCAGCTTGGGGTAGCCAAGCCAGATTAGCAGGATGAGGATGTAGCACTGTCAGCAGGAGGCAAGAAAGGCGAAGGTAAAGGTAAACAGGGTAACACACAGAAGGACTATTCAAAGGTGAAGTGTTGGAATTGTCAAAAGATGGGACACTATGCAGTTGTGCATCCGGAGAAGAAGAAGAAGAAGGGGAAGAACCAGAGCATGTAAACTTCAGTAGAGGTTGAGGACTTTGCAGTTCATTTTGACTGGGAGTTTCGGTTCACTGCGTATGAGTCCTCTATTGTAGGATCACCTGCCACACAGGTTCAGAGGGAGCATGCTTTTCCCTCGATTAGCGGAGCCTCTTCAGGTATCTAGTATGTGGACAGTGGGGCTTCACGTCACATGACAGTAGTCTGTGAGTACTTCTTTAAGCTTTCAGAGAGTGGCACTGATATAGAGGTAGTACTCGGTGATGACAGAGTTGTTAGAGCAGTCGGGGTGGGGACACTGACATTTCAGAGGGAGTCCAAACCTCCCTTGAAGGTGACAGATGTTCTTTATGTGCCAAGGATGAGGAAGAACCTCATATCCATATCAGCTTTGGAGGACAGAGGGTATGAGCTACTATTCAGGGGAGGACAGGCGTTGATGTATCCAAGGGGCACTCCAGCTAATTCAACTAGAGTGATAGGTGTACGGCATGCAAAGGTGTACAAGTTTGCATTCAGTCCCTTGTGTCATTGAGCAGTAGTACTGACAACAGAACTAGCAGTTCTGAGCTATGTGAGATTTGGCACCACAGGATGGGAAATATGTATCAAGGAGCCTCGAGGACCTTGTGGGTGATCACTACAGGTGTGCCAGATTTCAGTACTGATCACCTTGATACTTGCAGAGGATGTGCGATGGGAAAGTTTGCCAAATCCCCTTTTCCCAGCAGTGACAGTAGAGCGACTGGGATACTTGATTTGATTCATTCTGATGTGAGCGATCGGATGTCTCATGTTTCCTTGAGTGGATACGAGTACTATGTTTTATTCATTGATGATCACTCGAAGAGGACTTGGATTTATTTCTTGAAGACCAAGAGTGAGGTCTTTAAGCGATTTCAGGAGTTTAGAGCTCTTGTGGAGACACAGACAGGTCGAAAGATCAAGTCCCTGAGATTGGACAATGGGGGAGAATACACCCTTGGAGAGTTTGTTGATTATTGTGCAGAGGCATGCGTTAGGAGGGAGTTCATTGTTCCTTACAACCCCCAACAAAACGGGGTTGCGGAGAGGAAGAACAGATCCATCGTAGGGGTTTCCAAAGCCATGTTACATGACCAGGGGTTGCCATTGTTCTTGTGGGAAAAGGCCTGCAACACAGCTGTTTACTTGTAGAACAGGAGTCTGCATCGTGCCTTGGGGCACATGACTCCGGAGGAGGCCTTCTCTAGGAAGAAGCCTGATATTGGTCATCTTTGTATCTTTGGATGCATTACATACTCCTACATACCCAAGGAGAAGAGGACCAAACTAGAGCCCACCGCAGAGAAGGGTATCTTTGTGGGCTACTGTCAGACCACGAAGGCCATTCATATTTACATTCCTACATAGAGGAGAGTTGTTGTTAGGAAAAATGTGAAGTTTGAGGAGGATAGGGCCTTCAGGAGGTCATGGGAGTTAGAGTATCTGGATCAGCCAAACCCTCAGCAGCAGTTGAGTCAGTCGCAGGGATCTAGTGGGCATGGATCAGGAGGATCAGGTACATCTATGAGGATGTCAGGTCCGTTAGTGAGCAGTGGCTTGCCGAGCCAGAGGGGTGGTGCTCCGAGCAGTTCATAGAGCCATTCACTAGGGAGTCCACTGATGGACAGTTCACACAGTACCTCAACTTCTACAGGTTCAGGTGCAGGCAGGAGGACAACAGACAGATAGTCAGGAGTTCAGGCCCCTGATGATGAGGAGGAGGAGTTTCATTCTCCAGTGGGAGAAGTGTGCTCAGGGAAGAGGAAGCCCAAGTGGCTTCAGGACACCTTGAGAGATGCCACATTTTTTGTTGAGCCGAAGAGGCCGATCAGAGAGTAGACCACTTGAGAGGTTTTGTAGCTATATTGTAATGGTTACCAGCATCCTTGACACTGAGCCTTCTAGTTATAAGAAGGCAGCTAGCCAGCAGGTCTGGAGAGAGGCCATGCGGGAGGAGTATTCTTCTATAATGAAGAATGATGTTTGGGAGGTGGTGCCGAGGCCTAAGGGAAAATCTGTTGTTACTTCCAGATGGCTTTACAAGGTAAACCATGCTGCAGATGGCAGCATTGAGAAATTCAAAGCGAGGTTTGTGGCTAGAGGGTTCTCCCAGGTAGAGGGAGTTGATTATTAGGAGACCTTCGCTCTCGTGGCTCGATATACTTCGATCCGCTCCATTAAATCGATAACAGCAGAGATGGGTTGGAAGATCCACCAGATGGATGTGAAGACTACATTTCTCAATGACTTCATACATGAGGAGGTGTACATTGACCAGCCACAAGGCTTTGAGGTGCATGGGAAGGAGTTACATGTGTGCCGACTGAAGAAGGCCCTTTATGGCCTGAAGCAAGCTCCCAGAGCTTGGTACTCTAGGATAGATACATATTTGCAGGGGATGGGTTTCACAAAGAGTGAGGCAGATCTGAACCTTTACTTTATTGTGATAGGTGAGGAGCCTCTCATTCTGGTGCTATATGTGGATGACTTGGTCATTACAGGTGCAGAGAGACTCATAAAGCACTGCAAGAGAGATCTTGTGGTGGAGTTTGAGATGAAGGACATCATCTTGATGCATTACTTTTTGGGTTTGGAGGTGTGGCAGGAGGAGGGGCATTTTTTCCTGGGGCAGGGGAAGTATATTATGGACATCCTTGGCAGATTCCACATGGAGGATTGTAAACCCATGTGGACACTGATGATTACCAACTAGAAGAAGCTTCATGCTTCGGATTCTGAGTTGGTGGATCCCACATTTTACAGGAAGTTGATTGGTTCCTTGATGTATTTGGTCAACACTAGACCAAATATGTGTTTCACAGTCAACACGATGAGTCAGTTTATGTGTGAGCCCAGGAAGGTTCACTGGATGGATGCAAAACACATTTTGTGGTACTTGCAGGGGACAGTGGATTATGGTTTGGACTACAGGCAGGGGGATGGAGTCAGGTGTGTAGGTTATACTGATTCTGATTGGGCAAGTTGTACTTTTGATAGGAAGAGCACTTCAGGGTGTTGTTTTTGGTTGGGTTCAGCAGTAGTGTCATGGTTCAGCCGGAAGCAGTAGCCAGTAGCATTGAGTTCAGCGGAAGCAGAGTATATGGCAGCCAGTATAGCTAGTTGTGAGGCCATCTCGCTTCGTAAGATGTTTTTTGGCTTATTTGGTCAGCCATTGAGACCTTCAGTGATTTATTGTGATAATCAGAGTTTCATTAAACTCACAAGGAATCCAGTATTTCATGATAGGTCAAAGCATATCGGGATCAAATATCATTTCATCAAAGACTATGTTCAGAAGGGAGCTATGAACCTTGAGTATATTTCCACTGATGAGCATGTTGCAGATATTCTTACCAAAGCCTTACCACGGGGAAAGCATGTCTACTTCAGAGAAAAGATGGGTGTGGTGAGGAACACCTTCCTCGGTAAGAGGGAGTGTTGAAATTTGGTATCGGAGGACAGGTGGTTCCCTAAGGCTTTGATCTTTTGCCTAGGGAAAAGTTTCCAAAAGAATTTAATTTTTCTCCTAAAGTAACTTTATAATTTTTATAAATTTACATCTAATTTAAAGTGACTTTAAGTGATAAAGTTACTAAAGTCTAATTTTAAAGTGATTTTAATAAAGTTAATGTAAAATTAGAAAGGAAAAGTGACCTTGGAAATAAATGACTAAGTGGGTCTTTATTAAAGTGGGGTGAGTTAAAAAATAAAAAGTAAGATTTAAATGAGAATTTAATCTCAGCCCTAGATCTCAATCTATTTCAGCCATTGGATTTAGAGGTTACCCAAAAGTCACTTAGGATTAGAATAAAGGAGGAAAATGAGGCAAGAGGTCATTCATTCTTTCATGAGCAGATTGAGAGAAGGAGAGCAAGAGAGCAAGGGAGATTTCTGAACAAGGAGGAGAAGTGGACAATAGCTTGGCACACATTCCAAGGTAACAGTTGAGCAGATTTGTACAGCTGATTCAGCACACAGTGAGAGGCTGATTTTGGCACGATTTTCTAGAAATCCATATAGCTGGTTTGCACAGAAATCGAGTAGTTTACTACTTTTTTCTGCACACAAATAGAGTTTCGTACAATGCATTTATTGCAGTCCATACATCGCATTTAATGCAGGTCATACAACAACATTTAATGCTGAAAGTGGGCACGAAAATCGAGGAGGACGTATAGCATTTATTGCTGTCCTGTTTGCTGTAATTTCCAGTTTTCTGTGAGGCATGGGAAAAGAGATAAGTTGTAAATTTGGTTGCTGATTTTTTGTTGAATATTTCTCACTGTAAAAAAGGCATTTTCAGAAATAAAGAAGAGCTCTCGAACTGGCTTTCCCTAAGAGTTGTAGCCTGTTTTTTGAGGGTCATATTGACCAAAAATGACTGCGTTCAAATGTGTTAAATCACTATTTGTACCTGCTGATTTTTTATTTTTGCATTTTCCAGCATTCTGTAAAATTTTCAAAATTTGTGTTTTCAGCAAAAAATTATTTTTTTAGTTGTTGAATGTATGGATATGGGAAAGGGAATTTAGCTATATGGGAGAAATAAGGTGAAACTGAAAATCGGGGTGGGAAATGAGAAATTTCTACATGCATATGTTTGTCATAGTTTTTTTCATTTTTTCTCTTTTTCTTTAGCATAAAGGTGTTATAGGAAGAATGCAAACCACCAAGCTTATTAAACTTCCTAATTTAGGACCTAAAGCTCATTCATACCCAACCTAGAACTGACTGCTTCCTATTCACCCCCGTGCTGAGAGTTATGTTCATTCATCAACTACCTCATGATGATCTCTTCCATGGGTATCTAATACCCTCTTTCATGATATGGTTTCCATTAGTTTCATCATGCTTTTATGGGTCTTTTTAACCATTTTCCTACGCTTTTCCTAGAAAATCTTGCCTTTATCTCTCGTGAGAATTTTTCTCATCAAAGCTTGCCTTTTCTCAGGCAAGGCTTTTATACTTTTCCTTAACTTACCATCTTTCTCCAGCTAAGTACTTTAATGGATATATATATCTCCAAATCCATTATCTCATCTAGATCTGGATCTAGAAGTCTCATTATGAATATTATTTATTCCCATTCAACAATGGGATTTGGCAAGAATCTCCTCTCTTGGTGTCTCGCTATTCTAAGTGATTAATTATTCTATTTATTTCATAAAATACCTACTTTTCTTGTTACATGGTAGACCTATATTTTCTCAGCTTAGGTTAGGAAAGTTTTACATACAAGGGAGGGGTGTTAAATATATGCAATTTTAAACAACATAGAAAATACAAATTTAAATTTTTAAATATGAAACAAAAATACAAATTCAAATAGAAAAACACATAATATATATTTCAAAGTTTTAATTAACCTTGTTATCCTACCTTGGAATTTAGCTACTAAGCTCGCATTCTATAAAGTTTCTTTATTTTTTCTATATTTAACCGTTAAGATGAAATACTAGCAAGGGTATCATTAGCCTGCCCTTAGATCATCATTAGTAATTCTATAACAGACTCCACAATCATTATCAATTTAAGAATAGAGTGGTTCTAGTATCGTCTTTTAACCTTATTGTCAAGGCTTATGTCTGAGATTTCTAGTAAACTTGATTCAGTAGATGAAGATGGAACTAACCATAACATGCAACCTATAATAATTTCCTTACCTACATCAATGATATTTACTAAACTCTACTATCATGATCATCCATCATTATTATAGGTCTTGTTTCCATCATGCATAACGAATTGGTTAATTAAATACAAATTCTAGATCATGCATTATATAGGTAACGTATCTCATACACACACTAGTCAGAAACCTGGTGATATTCAAGTCACTTTCATTGGATATCTTAGAGACCCATATATGCATAACTAAAAAGATGTACAATCAATTCCTTATACTGCATGCAGGAGCATTTAATTTCATTATGCATGACATAAACCATGGTGAACCCTTGATAATATTATGGGAGGCACTCCTCCATAATTGCTCCACATGCATGAACATCTACAAACACTAAAGCATGCTACTCTTTCTTACCACTGCAAAGATAATCTTAACAATGTCGATATGCATATGAGAGCATACGATAGTTATGTGCATTACTGAATCCATCATTTCTATACAAGAGGAAGTTAAGAAATCCATATATCTAAATTGTGAGGAAACTTAAGAAACCATCTCATAGAAAAACTGGAACAATAAGAAAGACTTAATAAAATATTATCATGAACAAACCAAAATTATCATAGAGAGAGAGTAAGAATCATAATACAAACATGCCACACATTTGAAACCAACTAAAACTTTACTTGGAGGGAGGAGCAGCACCACCCAACCATGAATCACCTATGACTCCCCTAGAGCCAAAGGTCTTGCCAAGGATCAACTTCCCTCAATTGATCAATGCACGAGGTATTTAATACACTCTTTCATCATTTAGTTACCGATAGTGGCATCCAGCTTTTATGGATTTTTTCATTTTGCCTAAGTCTTTTTCGCAAAAGCTCATCTCTATCTCCCACGAGGCTTTTCCTCATAAAATCTTGCCTTTATCTCCCAAAAAGATTTTATGTCTAATGGGTCTTTATTTCGCATCCATCCGATGGATATCCAATCCATCCAAGCTTATCCAGAATCTCATCTAGAAGCTTATCATGAAAGATTCATCTTTATCCCATTCCTCATGAAATTTGGAAAGAATATCCTCTCTCTTAGTGCTCCACCCTCCAAGTGATTTATTTTATTAATTAATTTAATAAAAAATTCTCCCTTCATATTACATATCACCTAGCTTTCTGCAGCTTAGTTTTAGTATAGTTTAACCCACAAAGGAGGGTATCACACCTAGCTACCCTTAGCTTAGGTTTATAATCATTTAACACACAAGGGAGGATAACACAATTATCTTTAGCTTAGCTTAGGTTTACAATAATTTAGCACACAAGGGAGGATATCACACATAAATTTAACTCAGATTAGGTTTACAATAATTGAGTACACAATGGAGGAGTGTTAAATATTTCCCTCCTTAAATTTTACACTGTCCTAGATGTATCACTGCATCATGTCCTCATTCACAAGTAGTTGGTTTCAGAATAAACAACCCTCATGGCTTTGCCATTTGATGAAATTTTTCCCATGTACATTGGTCACAAGGAGTGCTTTGAGCACATCTCTTCCATAGGCACATCGGTCTCAAGGAGTGCTCTCCTTTCATAGCTACTTGTAACATTGTTGTTAAACCATTTGTGAGAAATTATAGATGCACAATTTTAGCTATTATTAAAGTAGCTATTGCTTATCATTTATTTTATCTGAAGAATGCATATCTTCAACTTGCATTATTTCAAGTGTTTGTTTTCTTATCGAACACTAGCTTCCTACAGTATCTCTACATACAATACATCAGTTAGCATATTCTCCACATTAATATGCCTGCAAGGTCATAACATATTAGTTCACATAACAGTATATATTCATCATATATATATTCATTGTAATTGTATGTATGCCAAACTGCGATTAACCATAGTTACTTTTACCAAACTTACTTTCCTTCTTCTAGGTAACCTCCAAGTTTGTTTACCTGGATAGACATCTATCCAATGACTCTATGCATACCTATACACAAGGTACATTATACACACTAATACACATTTAATTTTTCAAACTCATATCATATGTTTTTTTTTCTGTTTAAAGACTAATTCTATTAAGAAAGTAAAAATAATTACAAAGTGGTCATGGCCTCAAAGGAGGTACAGGATATTCCATCAATGCTGACAGACAATCCCAAAATTGGGATTAACCTCATACATTAGCCCAGAGCTGTATTGATAGCTCTGAGAAAAACACAGTTTGTAATCTAGAACCATAGTGACTGAACTGCCTAACTGTTCCTGAGTGGGTATATAGACCCAAAACTTTGACACTATAACCTGGCTATAAGCCTGAGACAGAGAGATGTTGACAGAAGCCATATAGGCAATACAAAAATGAATGGAAAACAGAGAGAGAACTAGAGAAGCAACCATAACCCAGAAGACTTCAGACAGCGGAATCATTTTCCGGAATCTCCTCCTCCACAGGGCAAGGATAGCCCATCCTCGTGTCATCCAGATTCTCCCAATGAGCTGAAGCATAGTCATCTGGAGGAGCTACCAACTGTCGCGAGCTGTCCGAGCCATCTGTTGATCGATCGGAAGTAGGGGCGTTCTGTTGAATGCTAGCAGGAGGCATGGAGATGTCGCCCTCAATTCCTTCCACCTGCGAATTGCTGCCATGGAACCCAAAACACACATCTATCCTCTGCTGCACGCTGCCTCCTCGAGATTTAGTGGAAGGGGTGTTCATATCAACAGTAGGCCTAGCTTCTTCCTCTGAGAAAATAACAGTGATGCTTGCTGAAAGAATAGGCTGGTTAAGGCGACTGTGGAGCATGAAGTGGGTAGTCTAAAAGGAGTTATACGGGAGTGGTCTACTAGTTTCAAAGGTGGGAGAAGCCGAGGCTAGAGGTATGACAGGCGAAGGAGCAGGCTGAGAGCGCCCACGCCATCCACAATCGCCACCATGGTGGCAGCTACCACGAGGGTGGACCATTGACACAGTAACATGATAGCCTGGGGGAGAGGAAGAACCAGGAATGAAGCACCTGCCAAGGTGAGGGTGCCTGTAATGCCTGAGAATACAGACATGCAGCTCCACCTTCAAACCAAGCCAGAATTGAGAAACCAACGATGAGAGCATTGGGGGAGGCCAGGGGTATAAATCAAGAGGAGGAGACGAAGCCGCCATCAAAACTAAACCAGGAGAGATTTCTCGAGCCCTCTGCGTAATCAATTTCATGTGAGGAGTGATCAACCTGCATATATTAACCATCGCGTCCATCTGCAAGATGGCCTGGGAAGGTGTGCATTGCTACCACCTGCTGTACCAGCTGCCTCCATAACAATTAACCCACATTGATGACCATTAATGCACCCGCATTATGTAGTCATACGGGTACCGTATATATTGTTGTGCATATTACCATCTGTGTTATAGCCCATCATACCATTCCCATGGTATCACCTACATGACAAAAACTTTGTCCATATATTTTCCTAACATGTCAGTATCATACACAACATTTGTTTATCTTCTCCTAACAATTAAAATAAATATGTTAAGTTGACAAGGAATTTGTATGAGCATAGTTCATTTCTGTAATGAGAGAAAGTTTTTTCAAGTGTAAATCATTGCCAGATTTCATGTGGTTGTAACACAATATTCGTAATATAATATGTATTCATGCATAATTTCATCTTAGGTAGATTATTAGCTCATAGTTTAATAATCATTGGATCAATACTTCATTCTTAAATCATTAACCTAGTGTGATTTACTATTTCCCTTTTTATGTTTCAACAACTTAACCACTATGCATTATACTTTTCCAACGCGATCATTATGTCAACCATGTTCTTTTATTCTAGAGATTACTCCCCTTTTATAGGTATACAGGTGGCCATATCTTTAAGGTTTTTTACCTGAGTTCACCATGAGTCACAAGATAATTCCAACAATTCATTAAACTAAAGACTCTTTCATGCCATGGATGGTTGACACATTGCATCAACCAAATGATAACAACAATATTGTTATAAAGCTATAATATTGTACACCCATGTGTTTACATGGAAAATTCATATGCCTCATTATTATGTGTACAGTTTTGCATGATTATTTCCACAACAAGTTTATCTTGATGACCCCTTAACCAGGCTTATGATAACATTATTCCAAACAATCCATGACAATGCATGAGTATATGTATCATACAACAATAAAATAATGCTCCAAACATGGAATTCCTCTATTGAAGCCATCTATGATGTTAATATCATGATGATATATGTCAATTACATCAATGTTTAAAATGCTCACAAGATTTCTTAATCTATATTCTCATAACATGTTCAAAATAATCTACTAACCATATCCTACAAATAGGGCATATTTTCTCATGGTCAGTACCTAACAAGGTAAGTCCTCTTCTATAGCCATAGTAGCTTACTACAATTTGTGCATAACATTTGTCATAATAGTAGTTATTAACCGTTATAGCTTGTTAATTTCACTATATCTGCAGTTCCTTATCCTATAAACATTCTAGAGTGAATGATTATTCTATGATCATCACACCATTCTCACCATAGATATAATATCCTATGGCATTGATCTTCCCAACCTATCATCTTCATTTTTCACCATTTCTTTTAAGGTAAAGAGCTATGTAGGCCTTAATGACTTGGTTATAAGGATTTTAATATAGCAGTAGGAATTAATAGCTACTTAATTAATCCTCCAATCTAACCATAATTCTCTCAAGGTGCGATGAATCCCTTTTTCTAAAATATGAAAATTTCTCATAGTTTGCATCTCAGTGTTGTTATTATAATCACTTAATACTTCATGTATACTAAAAAGGTTCCACCTTTTAACTAGATGGTAGATTTATTATAAAATAAATCAAGTAATATCGATCTCTTAAATGCAGGGTGCACTTGCCAATTACATCAATGTTAATAAGAACAACACAATACTCACAAGTTATCTTGGTGTAGACATGACATATTCATGAGTGGTACACGTTGCTTGCTTGGTACATGATAATTTATGCTAAATTTTACTTGAGATATAATTCAAGTGACTGAAAGTTCTATATATGTAAAAGTGAATTCCTACATAATTGCATCACGTTCCACTAGAAAGATAATTTGTTTCACAGTTCAAGGTATACATAAATACCCACCAAGTACTAACTTTTGAATAATAGTAAATCATAATTATTGTTGCTTATCCAAATGATAAGTTCAACAGTGAGTCCAGGAGGTGTCTCAAATCATAACATGGAAGGGTTCCTATTTATTAAGTATTCACCCCACTCATGAGGTGTCTGAATTCCTAACATGGAAGGGTTCCTGCTTATTAAGTATTCAACCCAACACCTTTTTTGTATCTCCACATAAATTCTTATACACAAATTTTTATACTATTTAAGAGTGACTTAAAATCTTAACACTATCTTCTTTTCATTTAGCCCAGTGGCTACATCATTTTTGTACAGGTGTTAATTTGCCTTTTTATTTTTATTTCAAGGAGAAAACAAACATACATATGCAGGTGCCATCCTACCACTCTAAAAAACACGTGCATGCTTCAGTTAAACAAAATATTACATGTGTTGCTTATATAATAACCATGTTTCCATCACAGTTCTAAATAATAAAAAAATCAATTCACACTTCTACTCTTACGAGAATATCAAACATAAATTTAACATCATTTTTCTTTTCAAATGATTAATTTCCTTAGACAATTTGTAGGGATAATATCAAACATGGATAGAAAGCACTGTGGTTGGAGGATTATGTCTATACATTTCTCCTGCCATTTCTATCACTCCCTCCTGCAACCTAATAGCGTCTTTTGAATCACAGATCGAACATTCCATTGGGCTCCATGTAGAAAAATAAAATGAGATCTAGTTTCTTTAGTTCTATCCATTATATGGACAAGTATAAGATTAGTCAACATGGAGGTTCCAAGTGTGAAAGTTTTTTCATCGCATGTTTCACATGTTTCCCTACATCTATAATTTCATGAATTCTGAAGGCATTGAGCACATCTCCCCACATGGTTGCGTCAGGTTCAAAAGGCATGTTGTCAACAAGGCCTCTACCTCATTCAACCTTAGAGATCCAAGGAGATCAATCAGGAAACCATGGTGATATGCTTTTGGTGTGATCTGATGACATCTAGCCATGGAATTGAAATACACACAACCCTTTTCAAACTTACTTGAGTTCTACAGAGTCTTAATAAAAACATATTACAATCTTAATGAAAGCAGTAGTGACAATATCTTATATGCGCAATTGCAGTGTCTAAGAGTTTGGCGAATTATTATTCCATTTCACGTTCCAACTATGTTGTCAAATTTATTGTGTCACAAGCCAGATAGGTAGGTAAATCCTAGCTATTGATTATGAGGGTCATAAACAAATTATAACGTTTTATGGCTACTAAACATTCAAAACCCACCAAAAGGAATCTAGAGGTGAGATAATTAACATCAAGTCAAAATTAAGGCAAACAATGATGATTGAGAAGACGATAATACTCACAAGCTCTTCTTCAAATAAGCCTTTGCTTCATTGTCCCTTCCTCCATATCCCTTCTTCTCCAGAATGAGAACTCACAGTTACTTCTCCTCCACTCATAATCACTCACTTCAGCAAGGCTATTAGAGTGGAGTGAAGGAATAAGGAAGGAACAACGGACAATTAGCTCCATGCTCGAATTCCAACAGTTTCTGGGTATTAGGGCATGATAATGTTGGATGTTGGAAACTTGAATACGTCTTAACAATTCATAAATATGGCTAGGAAATCATTTTAGATGGTGGAAAATCCCTGTAGAATACAACATCCAACCCATCAAAATCTGTGAAATATTGATAGAATTTCTTGGCTTGTCATTGCTATATAGAAAACCATGTAACATTATTTCTGTTCGGTTATTCTTTTAGGGGTACACTCGTCAGATCCAGAACCACATGAATGATCCAAAACCATGAACCACGACCATGGCAATAACAATCGTGCCTTAATGTGTGATTGATAGAGATATATCCATAGTATATTTACAGAAAACTCCACCTAACATAGTCAACAGAATAACAAATATAAATTTATATATACCATTGATAACGCGTATCAGGTTATAGGATCAAAATTTAGAATTCCAATTCGGTATCATGATAAAAGATAGCTGGAAACAAGTGACCTTTTCCAACTCTATGAGATCGCAAGAGAAAATTTTGACCATCATGTGCTACATATATCAACTTCCACATGTACCAGAGGTAAAGAAATTGGAGATTGTCATGGCCTTGACTACGTTTTCTTTTATTTCTGAAGTGGCATACTACCATTGGGAGCATCTTCTCCATGGCTTCCCTGATTCGTTTTCTCTATAAGGAAGCAGAGGATCATGTCAAGGAGCCAGAGATACTCACAGTTATAGCACTAGATATTTTATTACAAGAGTTACCAATGCTTACTCTCTGCATATTGGATGATGAGGATAAGCATTATCCTAGATATTTATCCCATTATCGATTCTCACATACAAAGTTATATTCTGCACTTAACGTTCATACATTCGTAAGACAAAATTTCAGCTTTCCACAATTGAATTCCCTTCTGATATAA